>QEOT01008157.1:0-30218 GCA_003123785.1 Pterocarya stenoptera | reverse complement strand
TCTGATTTTTTTTTTTTTGGGGGGGGGGGGGGGGTGGTAAATGAAAATAAAGGAAGCTTGGATTCTATTCATGTCAGTTTTCTTCAGCTGGAAAGAATCAATTGTTAGGATGATAGCCATTTCATGTAGGTTGGAGAATTACGAACCTCGTTACCGTTACCATTACTCTGATCTTGAAGGTTGAAAGAGGACAACTGAAATGGTTCACCCTGAACTATCTTCTGAGACAATTGAGTGATTCTTCTTGGTACATACCTACGTGTAACCCTTCCATTGATTGGCTTGGATCCTCTACTGGATTGATGAAAAGCGATATAAGAAAGTTCTGGTAGACAATGCAACAATGTTTGCTAGATGATTATTTGAAAGTCCTTAAATACCCATTAGATGCAAATGAGATTAGATGCACTTGAGTTATTTTGCAAAAGAAAATTCAAGGAAAGTTTTAAACATTTAGGATCTTAAAGATTATTGTACTGATAATTCCAAGATGATGTGATAATGGTCCAAAAGCATCAGTGCCAAGTGTTGACCATAGCTATAATTGATGTATGAGATTAGACTTGAAATATGGGAAGCAGTTTTACAGGTAGTGGATGGTCTCTTCTCTTTCTGAGGGGTTTTTTATATATATATATATATTTTTTTTTTTTTTTTCTGGGAGGAGGGGGCATGGTTCGAGAATGATGAACTTTGAAGCTTTCCTTTTGTAAAATCTTGAAAATTATGCATTCACTGGATGTATTTTATGTTAATGAGTCTCTGCTATGTGGAGACAATTCTCAAGCCATGACCATCTGACCTCAACTGGAAGGACAGTACACCTGACTCGTTGAGCATCTTTTCTGTAATGTAAGGAACTGATATTATTTCACCACAGGGATAATACGTGTTAAAGTGTCATCATTAGTATTTAGTTTAGTTTACAAATTTAAGATGTCATTAGAATTTATATGTTATTTAAAAAAAGGCTTTAACATGCATGTCATTAGAATTTATATGTTATTTAAAAAAAGGCTTTAACATGTATTACAATTTGTTCCATTATTATGTTGGTATAGAATATTTCCAATTTTAACAGTACACTGCTATGGTGTAATCTTTGTCGTAATATAAACCCATATATATTTTTCTTTTTTTTAAGGTAATGTAGCTGCTGATTCAATAAAGATGGACTTGGACGACAAGGGTTCAGCAGAGGTGGAGGAGGTAAAGGTGAAGGTTCTGAAAAATTCAGCAGAAAAAAGGGGATCTGAGGATGAGGAAGGATAAACAGCACATCCCTTGACAGAATGGTGACTGTGGTAAGTTCATTCACCTGCGGTCACCGGTGCTGGTTTTCTTTGTTCATGCGACCCTTACGAATGATATCAGCTTCTTTCTCCCCTATGACGGTTATTGTATGGCTGAGAAAATTAAAAAATGAAAATGAAAATAGTAATCACAGTTATTGTGGTTGGAACTTGCAGGCTTGCTAACCATTGTAGAAAGAGCAGAAAGGGGAGCAGCTGGGCTTGCACAAGGTTAGCGAGTAAATGGAAGAAGGTTGTGCAGGTGTAATTATGGCAGTTTTGGGGTAGGGGTTTTGCTCTTTTGCTCCGACGATTGTCAAACCCATCTACCTCATGCATTGCTACAAAAGTAATTACTTTTCTGCTGTTTATGTTTCTGTCAGCAACGAAGTCAATGCATCTTTTATAATTCATAAGATGGTTTTTTCTTGAAATATTTATATTTTCTTATTCATCATCCATATAATACACATTTAATAAGAGAAATAAATAAAAAAAATAAAAAAAATTATGGTGTGTGGTGTATAGGATGATGCAAAGATTAATTCTTTTTGTTATCCTTATTCCTCACAATTCTTCACAGTGATGTGTTTCTTTGAAGGGACTCTCTTCCCGCCTATTTGTGTAAATATGGTCATTGCCAAATTTTTTTTTAGAAAAAAACAAAAAACATTGGGTTTCGAAGTTCGAACTCTTGTAGGAGACTAGGGTCGCAAATACTACTTTTATTGAACGAAGAAGCGAAGTTAAACTCGGTTTGGATTTAAAGTTAATCTCATCTCATTATTATAATTTTTATATAAAATATAATAAATAATTTAATTTTTTAAAATTTTAAAATAATATTATTATTAAAAATAATATTTTTAACTTTCATTCATCTTAACTCATTATTCAAACTTAACTGAATTTTGTGTCCTTTTTTGCATGTTGGAATATGGGGATGAAAAGGTTAAACTATGTACTTTGCATCCGACTTGGCTTTTGTACTGAGCACAATTAAAAAAAATTGACTCGAGTCTCAGTTTTTTTTTTTAGTTTTTTTCTCGGTTGGTGCGGTTGAGAGTATGGGGATACATATTTCGGATCTCTCTCGTGAGAAGAAGCTGTTTGGATATCGAGTTGAGATGAATTGTATTGATTTTAAATTTGTGGAATAAAATATAATTATTTTATTCTTTCGAATTTTTACTCAATTTATAATGTGCCTCTAAAATTAATAATTACATCAAAGTAAACTCGCTTATTTTCAAAATTTATTAATCCTTCCCTCTGTTTATCAACAGTGTTAAATCTAACGAAAATTTATTACACATATTGTTCATGTGCATAACATTTACTGTAAAGATATAATTTTCATATAATTTATTATTATTGATCATATAAAATATAAAATAATATATTCTATCAATTAATAATAACTCATAAATCATTAACCATATCTAAAATATATGATATTATTAATAATTATACATACTAAAAAGTAAAGTATAAATTAGTAAGTAATAACTATCAACATCATAAATATAATTATAGTAAATAATTTTTTTTAATGAGTTAGTTACATAATCTACATTAATAATTAATTTTAATTTAGTAGTTTAAATAATTTTTTTTATTAATTTATATATGGTTAATGAATATCAAATAATATCATTGTATACATAGATTATTCATACTTGCTTGTAACTTAGATATAAAATAATTTTATATATTTATTATTAATTAATAATATATATTCTTTTATATTTTATATGGTCAATGATAATAAATTATATGAAAATTACATCTTTACAGTTAATTTTCGTTAGATTTGACGTTACTGGTAAACGAAATGAAGGGATTGGTAAGTTTTGAAAATACGCAAGTCCACTTTGATGCAATTATTAGAATATTAATTTTTAATATTATTATTATTTTAAGATTTAAAAAAATTTGAATTGTTTATTATATTTTGTATAAGAATTTGAAAAAAATGTAATGATAAGATGAGATCAGTTGAAATAAGTTTTCAATCTAAATCAGAGTATCCGTCAAAAAATTAACCTTGGGAGATGAATAAAATTCAGTTACATCTATGGAGTTTTTTGGATCCGTTTGGATTCAAAGTTCATCTAAATTTATATAATCATTAAAAAATTTTAAAATTTTCATACAAAATATAATAAACAATTTAATTTTTTAAAATTTCAAAATAATAATAATATTAAAAAAATAATATTCTAATAATATTTTATTAAACATTTATTTTAACTCATTGTCCAAATCTCACAGAATTTCTTCCCATGAAAAGGACAAGGATGAGATATGTTAGAACTCAAGACGTAAATTTAATATATTAAGAGGAATTTTGGAGGTTAATCCTTTGAATTGAATATCGATATTTCAGTTATGCTTTTCCAGGATGAAGATTCGAACTTTAGGCGCACATACTCCTTAGGGATCGTGTCTCATTGATTAAATAAAAATGTCAAGTCTGTATACAAATTTAGAGATGTAAATTTAAACTGATAAACCGGTCCGAATCGGACCGGACCGGATCGATTTTACTGGTTTTGAATAGGTCCGATTCAAAACCTGTTCTTATATTTTATAAATCAGTCAGAACCGGTCCGGTTCCGGTTTTGAAATTTTTTAGACCGGACCGGATCGGTTGATAAAATATGTATAAAAAATAATATTTTATATATAAGTTTTATACAAAATTAAAATTATATAAAATATTTTATATATATTAATATATAATTTATAATTATATTTCATATATGAAATAATTTCATATTATAATTTATAAATTATAACAAAAAATGTTAATATTAAATATGAACATTTGTAATTTGTTTGATTATATACTATTAATATAATTATATATAAGATAATATTATTATAAAATAAAAGTTTAATCTTAAAAATAAAAATATAATTGATCATGTATTATATAGCTATACTAATATATAGTTATACTAATAGTCTAATATTTATACTAATAGTCTAATATTATACTAATGTCAAATTTACATTTTAAAAAAAATTAAAAAATTGGACCGGACCGGACTGAAAATCGATAAAATCAGAAGTATCGGTTTAGGAGGATAATCGGTACGTAATCGATTTTAAAAAATACAAAACCAGTTATACCAGTTCGGTCCAAAATTTTATCTAAAATCAGACCGAACCGGACCAATTATACTCTATACAAATTTTATATATGATGTAGATTAATATAATTTAATATTAAATTTATTTTAAAAAAAACTAATTTATTTATTCAAGATTTTTAATCAATGAAAAAAGGGCGTCGCAATAAGAATACGGGTATCATACAGACGTGGCGTATCCCAATTGGCCAAGTGGCGAAATTCCACGCAATCGATCGGAAGACAATAATTAGTAAAAAGAGTGCGAGAGAGGGGATTGGTTGCCGTTGCAAGAACAATCCCCGTCAGTTGCCGTTGCAAGAAACCGATCTCTCCTGGTAGAGATCTCTAGTAAGTAAATGGCGGAAGATCCCGAATTGGTTTCGTCACGCTCTCAGTCTACTTCTCCCTTTCCTTCTTCTCCTTCATCGTCGTCTTCTTCTGCTGCTGCTACCCAGAAATCTACCTCTGAAGGCATTCCCCCGCAATCTCAGGTTCCCTACGATTCTTTTTCCAGTTTAGCAATTCCTCAAATTGATTTTTTTTTTCTACGATGCGTTAATCCTTTGGATTTAGCATAGAAAAAAGAGAGAGAAGGGTTTTGATTCCTGTATACTGCGTCCTTAATTAGGGCTTTTGCATCTACGTAAATTCTCAGATTATGCTTCTTTCTTGCTATAATGGAGCTTTATAACAACTCTATTGTGAGTCAAAGCATCCGTTATTTCGCAGCAGCAGCTCCCCATGTGTATATCTTTTTTTTTCTTCTGACGTGAATCTAGACGAAAAGGTTGATAACGCGACACCCCTGCTTCTAAACTCTAAAATTGCAGTTGGTAATTGATGCCAGTTTTCAGCCCGCTTAGAGCATTCCCAACGGTTTAGCCATTTTGCATACATCATTAAGAGAGATAATTTTTTTTTTATTCTTTCTTTCGTTTATTCTTTATATCTTTATATATCTGATGATCACGTTCCTTTTTCTTTTTCTTTTTTAATTCTTTCTTCCTTTTATCCTCTATTTCTTTATTTTCTCATGATCACATTCTTTTTTAAAAGGAATAAAAAAAATAATATTTAGATCATATAGAGAAAGAACAGTTATACCATTGGAGATTACATTTCAAGAACTATTAGCAAATAGATAAAGTGCTTTTCCATTAGCTATTTTAGATAAAAGTTTAGATAGACCATTGGAAATGCTCTTATATTGTATAATTCAGAAGTGTTGTCCTCAAAGTTGTTAATATTTACTTGGATTTGAGCTGCCCGCAATGGCTTATATGGACCAGTCCAGTTTTTGAAAACGAGGTAGGGGAGGGGAAGCCTTTATATGGCTCCTAATCTTCAGCATATTGGCATGAAGTGGTTGATATTAGGGTTTACGAGTTAGGAAAAAATCGTATCTGTTATTTGCATATATTAATGTGGGGGGCTTAAGTGCGTGTATTTAATAAATTTAAAAAGGACAAAATTGGCAATAGATTTTTTTTTTGGCGGGTTAACATAAAATATGCTTAAAGCCCCCCATGCTAAAAATTTTGAGACGTGAGACTACAGAATCTGCACGATTACTGATACAGGGTGTTGGATAAGCTCCATTCTTGTACAAATGCATTATTGCATTGTGGGTGAAGGATAAGCTCCATACTCGATTACTATATTACTTAATCAGTAGAAGGCAGGCAATTCTGGGTACAGTTCCTTGCTAAAAATAATTAAGAGAGAAAGACAGAGTGGTCGCCTATATTATATTGCCCTAGTGCTTCTACCTTTCATCTGGAGGGGACTCCCTCAACCTTGTATTGTTTTCTTAAATCTTTGTTATATTTAGGATGACATTGAGTGGGTATGGGGAAGCTCTTCATTTTTGTATATTCAACAGGAAACGAATATTGGAGAAGATGCATGTCATGTTTTGCTCTATGGTTCGAAACACGTATGCGCATATATTTATCTTCATGCATTAGAGAGGTGGCTTACTTTGGGCTTCTGTCCTAATCACTTCATTGCTTCATTATTCTCAGGTTCCACTATTCTCCAGTTTTCCAGCTTGCCAAAATGGTGTTTTTTCGATGTTCCCAGTCATGTACCCTGCTCTTATTCCAGGCTTAAATACCTTTCAAAATCAGGAACAGATTAATCGTGGAGCTGGCATTTATGCTGTTCCTACTTTCCCGTATATGGGGCCTGTTTCTGGACTTCCATCTAACGCTCTTATTCCCCTTACCTACAATCTACCGACGTAAGCACTACAATGGTAGTTTGTTTTTGTTTAAAGACTGATCATTGTTACTACTATTAAAATTCTACTGTTCTGATACTAAGCATTGGTTCAAATAGGGTATATTGGTACAAAAATAGATTCATCCATAATTATTCAGATGCTTTATAGTGAGATATGCTGGTGTACATATTTGTGGGTAGATGTGTTTGTGAGTGTATGTGTGCATGCGTGGATGTACAGATAACTATTATTTGTAACTTACAGTAATTAATTTAATCATGAAACAAAATGTTTATGATGAACCTGTTCCATTACTTGTCAAATATATTATAGTTTAATATTGTACTCTCAAATAACTACTTAATTCTTTATTAGTCATAATGTCAGCAAGTTAAGAAATGAGAAGGGGTAGGTTCTTTCTTCAGTTCGTGCACCAGATGATCAAGGTCAGGGATGTTGATTGTGACAGAAGATGTGATTGCCACTGGGGTACCTGAGGATTTTTCCTCAGACTTGATTATTTGAGGCTTTGTTGGGTTCAGAGAGTGATGGTGTTAATGATTAACTTTCTGGTTATTTATGGAGTGGCAATTATTGCTTGCAACAGTTCACCATCTGTGTGACTGAAGTGAAGCTTTATGTCATATCTGAAAACCTTGCTAGGCTACTGTAACACCCCGTTCCCAAAGGATAGGGATATTACTTTTTTCATTCACAACATAATGCTCGGCAAAGAGATTCAGAGTCTGAATTACCTCATTTATTGAAAAACATCAAAGAAACTGAAATGAACATAGTTGTTTCGAAACTGAACAAAATGAAAGAACATGAATTAATTCTATGAATGACAAAAGAATTCTAGTTCTCGTGTGAGGAACACTTATTCATTCCTAAGTCTTTATACTAAATCTACTCCTGACCACCTAGCTCTGCGTCCTCAAAATCACCATTTGAAAATTTGACATAGAAGAAAACGGGAAAAAAAAACAAAATTGAGTTTGAATACTCAGCAAATAGCACATCGTACCGTAAAAGTAATTTAGCCTAACATAAACTCAATTTCTGAATACTCTTCATACATACATACAATATCATGGTTAACACAACATGTCTATTCCTGAATAACGTGAGTGGCACATGTAATGTGAATGCATAAAACTGGTTTATTTTGTCTTAACATGGAGTGAAACACGCTTGTGTCCGTGTTTCACTTAACTGGAGTGAATCACGCTGGGGTCCGTGATTCACTTAACTGAATAACATGGAGTGAAACACGCTTGAGTCCGTGTTTCACTTAACTGATTTACATGGAGTGAAACACGCTTGTGTCCGTGTTTCACTTAACTGGGGTGAATCACGCTTGGATCCGTGATTCACTTAACTGAATAACATGGAGTGAAACACGCTTGAGTCCGTGTTTCACTTAACTGATTAACATGGAGTGAAACACGCTTGAGTCCGTGTTTCACTTAACCTGTAACTTTTTGTCTTTCTTAATGCATGGTAATTCATTATGTTTCTAAACTGGTCTAACATGGCATACTCTTGTTCATGACATAGCTAACATGACCTTCTTTGTGTACATGGCATAGCATACTTGACGTGTCATGCATGATCTGAATATTTTATAAGTTTCCTTAGTTTGTGTGATCTATGTACTTCACGGCATTCATGGCATATATCATCCAAATATTGCATAGCATACATAATCTAACCTTTTTAATACATGGCATGCTAAACTTAAAATTTCTACATAAATATCTCATGGCTTACATGCGATTTTAGTAACATCCATTCATTCAAGTATAATCTCATATTTCATTGAGGAACGTGAAAAGAAATCTAACCTTAACTTGTCTCTTAGCGTAGCGTAAATAACCATCATAAACACCTCATAATTTCATACAATAATATTCATAATATGCATGCATTTATATATATATGATCATACTATTTTACCTCTTAGCACTGCTTCTGGATTTCCAACTTGTAGCGCGTCACCTAAACGAGGTACGGAACGTTACTAATTCCCAAGAAAAACGTGCCGTGGTTCAATATGTGTTTAAATATAAAATTGTAATTTAACATATTAGTTATCTTGATTTCATGCAAATTTAATCAAAGACTTGTAAATATATAATAATCCAGAATAACTAACTCAGTATAATCGATTCTTAATAAAGATCTGCTAGATAAAAAGAACATGAAATTAAATCTGGAATTTCATTACAATATGGACCTCATCAGCGCCGACATGTTATCTGTGAACCAACAGGATTTATCCTATTAAGTAAAGGTGCTAGCAAGGATTTGGGCCTAGCACAAAATTACTAAGCCGAATGGGCCTCAAGCCCAAGCCTACTACAATTCTCAAGGCCGAGAGCCTTCTGTTGGAAGTGTGTGTGTGTGGCGAGAGTGTCGTGCGAAACAGGGACTCACCAAGAGAAAGAGGTGGATGCGTGGTGGCTCAAGGTGGCTGGAAGTGACTGGCGGCGCAACTGGAGGATCCCTACGGTGGTGCGACGCCGAGAGAGAGTGAGAGAGAGAGAGAGAAAGAGAGAGTTTAGAGAGATAGAGTAGGAAACTAAATCACCGGGAGAAGGAAGATAGGTGAGTGTGACGGCAGTGGCTTACCTAAGGGAGTAGGTGCGACCGGGCTAGGTTGGCCGGCAGTTTCTGGTGCCGTCGGTGGTGCTCCGACGTCCTAGGGTGGTCGGCGATGGTTGGGCAGAGGTAAGGCTCACGCGATCTTGGTTCTTGCTTTGGGTATTCTTCTGTGTTTAACACAGAGGGTATCAGGACTTATATAGCTAATGGGGAGGGGTGAGGTGTGACTCCTTGGCAACTTATAGGGAAAATAGTTCTACACGGGTATGGGTTCTGAGGGGACTTGGTTTGAGCCGAGTTGTAGTTAAACTAGGAAACTAACCTAACACGAAAACTAACGGGTAATTTCTAAAATGATAAAGGAAATAAATAAAATAAAATAAAGAAATAAGATAAAGAATTAATTAAAATAAAAGAAAATAAAAATATAATATTAGTTTTAAACCATAAATCTGGACCGTATGTTACAGCTACAAATATCTGCAAGTCCTCCAGTTTAATTGCAGAAGTGAGAAATGCAGCTGTGCTCTAAATCCACCCGGTTGGAATTAGAAAAGCAGTCTCTTTTTCTAGGACTAAACACAAGAAATTCCCATATAAACCTTTTTTTGCATCTCAATATATAATAAATTGTTCTTGTTCTGGCTGATGTGAAAAATATGTAAAGCCACTAGCAACTAAGTTAATCCAAATTTAGTGTATGCTAGTACCATCAGATCTAGCAGTTTTCTCTGACAACTCAGTTACAGTCCCTCTCTCTTTTTCCCTTTTCCTTTTTGGGGGCCAGCTAGAGGGGTTATATTTTTTCTTGGATTATTTTAATATGTTAAATGCACTGAACGATTTTCCCCTTTTTCTTATCATGGTTGTATGGGTGCCATCAACAGTAGACACAGCCCTGAGGCTGGGGTTGGGGCTGTGGGTGAAGAACATGGGGAAGCAGGGCAACAACCTGCACCTCAAAGACAAGTCGTTGTAAGGAGATTTCAAATTGCTTTTCAGCTTGATTTGTTGCTTATTCTAAAGCTGGCAGCAGTAATCTTTTTGTTCAACCAAGATGGATCAAGACACAGGCTCATTGTTCTTGTGTTTGTTGCTTCACTTGTCTACCTGTAAGTATGTAAACCTCTTATAACTATTTTCAATCCGAGGCTTGTTCATGACTTCTGCCACCTGTGGTGTATTGGACTCGTGCACATTAGAAAAATGCTTGGTGGAAACAGTTTTAGTTTTTAGGTGCGACAATGCTACTTGTGCACCCACAGACACATGTAAACATGCACGTGGGTGTGTGTCACACACCCATCCACCCCCTATCAAGGTCGATTATGTATCTTCAATTTTCATAGGGGCTTTGGTAAGCCTTTAGAACAACTTACACAATTTCATAGATTAAGAAAAACATATACAAGAGGAAATGACTTTAAAAATATAAATACAATACCTTTTTATTAAAAATAGATGTACTTTTAGGTATACATCTTGTGTTCATGGGCTATGCCTATTGATTTCTTTAATAAAATCCTTGATGACTTAGCCAAGTACTTTTAGGCCTACACATATCCAATATTGTACGCCATTCAAATACAAGCTAAGATTTTATCATTTGGTCAATTAACCCATGTCGAATGTATAGCATTCTGATCTCTTGTTATTTGGAGATTTATCTAAATGGTTGGATCAATAAGCAAGCTGACCAATGTGCGTGACAAAATGTTTTATGGATGTGGGTGTGTATCGAATTTTGTTTTTGCTAAAATGAGTGAATTTGTATGAGTGAAAGCTGAATATATTAGATTTGGGTGTGACAGATACCAAACTGGAGCTCTGACTCCAATAGTACGGTGGCTGTCACAAGGCATGCAGAGAGCAGCTGCGCCTCACCATCCACTTAGGCCTGCTGTCGGGGCTGATAATGTTCCAGCTGCTGCAAGACAGGGAGCTGAGAATGCTGCTGTAATAGGTATATTCTACTTTCTTTATGTAAACTTGAGTGCATACTTATCATCAAAAAAGTACTTGAGTGTATAAAAAATGTTTTTCATTAACTTTCTTTGGCAGGTAGTTTACATATTATTCTCTACTAGAAAGAAATAGCATGTGCACATAGATATTTAAAACACAAGTGGGGCTGCAATCAACCCAAGTGGCTGAACTTCTGGTTGATCAGGTTGGCTCTGTCAAAAGGGACACAGATTACTTATCAAAAAAAAAAAAAAGGGACACAGCTTGAGCTCATCTGGAGCTCAAAGCAAGCCATACAACTTCAGATGATTCAGAAGTTGCTTGGTGTTGGCTCGATTTTGAATGAGCCTGAACTTTGGTCTCCAGATCAGGCACTAGCAAACAAACTAGCAGAGTTGAGTTGAGTTTGGTTCAAGGCAGCCTTAATATCAGGAATAATCTTGATTCAAGATTATCATTATTCTCACGTTGTTCCTACTTGTGATAAGTAGCCACATTGACTGATTGGACTGCAATAAGTCTTTAGGCCTTGGACCAAATGCCATCTCTTCCCATGTAAAGTGTGGATGGTGAAGTCGTGGGTTTAATCCATGTGGTGGGTTATTGAGTCGTGTATTTAACTATCAGTATTTCTTATAAGGATGGAGGTTTGAGTTTCAACCTGGTGGAGGCAGTGATGATAGCCAGTGGTGCACTATAGCACCACTGTACCAAATCAAATCCTGCATTCTTTTACTTCAATTTGGAAGGATAAGGTGGTAATTCCAAATGTAAAAGAATTATTTTTTATGGTAGCATACACTCAATGATCAGCAGCATGAGTGATTACATAACAAAATGCTGTTTGTTTCATCAATGCATGGCAGAAGATCAACCTGGAGCTCAGGTCGAGAATCAGCCTGCAAACGATGGAAATCTGGTGGTCGAGAATGAGAATGTGGCAGAACCTGGTGGGGGCCATGGTGTTAATCATTGGTGGGGAATTGTGAAGGAGATCCAGATGATTGTCTTCGGTTTTATTACTTCCCTTCTCCCAGGCTTTCACAACATAGACTAAATCATACTTTTCAGGTGAGCCCCTTCTAATCAAATTCAGAAGGAAGCAAAATTGTTTTTTTTGTTTTTTGTCAAAAGCGTAGTGTTGTATGGTGCACCATTTTGGCGGAGAAGCTCTTACTTTGGGTTTTCTGATAGTAATGCTATGTTTGGTTTGCTTGTTTTCCCGTCATGTGCTTTTATCAACATGGGATTCCTCCAAATAACTTGAACATCATTCTGTTTTTCAATGCTTGCTTCAAAAGTTAGTTTGTTCCAACCTTCGAAATTTCTACTAATGCTTCAGTTTCTCCAGATGTAGAAACCTTATAATAATTTTATTATAAACAGACTAAAGAGAAGACCGATTACCCTTTGGTTGATCTACCGCAGTTGTGCCCATATTCTAATTTTTCTGCTCAAAATTCTTTTAAATGTGATTTCGTTCGTTTTATACATGAGCAACCTTGTCGATATTTTCTTAACAAAAAAAAGTAAAATTATAGGCCCAAAACTGGTTAACTTAGCTATTGTTTGTTTTGTCAGATTTTAAGTAATTTGAGGGAAGTAGCTGTAATTGCCGTTCATTTGTTTTCATGGTGAAGAGAAGAAGGGAGACAAGTAATGACACTAGTTTTGTAGTGTTGAAAAAAAAAAACGTTCATTATGGGTGAAAGACCATATGGGGGGGGGCTATTGCGGGTGTAAAGATTTAAACCCATGATCTCGAAAAATAATCAATTGGTTCACACGGCGCATCATCTTCACTTTCCCTTCGGGATTACAAATAAGTGTTTGTCTCGTCCACAATTCAAATTTTTGAAATTCTAAAATAATAATAATAATAATAATAAATAATATTTTATTCAATTTTTAACTTTTATTTAAATCAACTGTAGCCAAACCGTACCTTAGATTTAATTTCGGTGCAAAGCAGTCAACCAATCAACCCATTTATAATCGGTGGTAAACAGAGAAGCAGGTTGGACCGACCGTACATAAAATCAAACTGAGCTCGGTTAAACCGAGTTGTACGAATTCAATATTTTCTGGGTAAACAAAACTCAGACTTGCCACTGAAAGAATCGGCAAGATAGTTAAAAAGGGATAATAATATTACATTTGGGTATTTGAGATGGTTGTTAGTCCAGTCAGTACCTTGTCAGCCTAAACCATGTGAAATCAGTTTTCTGGAGGAAAAAAAAAAAAAAAGAAGCGATGACTGGGTGGCTTACCAGGAGGCGTTCGGCGGCAATGATGGAAGACGTGGCTTACCAGGAGTAGCTGCAGCTGCTGGATTGGCTGAAATGAAGGAGTTCAAGCTTTTCTTCATGTTTTTCTTTTTGCGCGGGACGCATGGCAGGGGGGGAAGAATACTTTTTATTCTCAAAATAAGATTTTGCCAGCGACTTGAGCTTGCCAAATTTGGCTAGTAAAAATATATTTGGCTAAAATTAGTTGAGTCCATTGGAGTCAACCTAGCTAAACTTTGACCAAATTTAAGCTAAGTTGATTTCACTACTAGTGCTCTTAGCTTTATCCAATTAACCGAAGTGCAATTTGATTATCGCACTGAGATTTGTTTGAGCCCTTTGGATCTCTCCTGAAAACAACAGACTAAAGAAAGAAAGTTGATGAAGCATATTCACTAGAACTCAGTTCCTCAAACGACATTTTATAATCTACAAAATTATTGAACAAAATACTCGTATATACATGTTGGTCTCTCTAATACATTAAAATTCAGATTTAAAATTTATCATAAAATGCGGAAGAAAGAAGATGAAGGAACTCCTTTTATTTTGGCTCCAAAAAATAGTAATTACACCTTACTAGACCTATATATATACAGGTCGACGTAAATAAAAAGCAAGCAGCTCACATCTCGGATAAAAGATTGCTGATTTTCCGTAGCTCCTTGAGAGCTGTCACGGCCGTAACTTGTCCTTTTTCAACCAAGCAATTTTTAGATAAGTTCTCCAATGATCCCACCTGACCCCGATCTTGCTGGAAGACGGTTTCAATTACCTGTTAACACAAAACACTTATCAGTTCACAAGGATATCAGTAACCGCCCAAGAGAGAGAGAGTGTGTGGTAAACGAGTGTTGGGAACAATCTGTCTACTACAGGGTAACAATCATTCTAGACGCACCCCAAAAATTACAAGATACAATTGGAAGCTAATCCATAAACCTCCATAAGTTTCAAAGAAATTTATAGCGTATTCATTTAATAGAGCTAGTATCCTGTGAAAAAAAGAAAAATAACATGGTTTACCTAATGCCATGATCCATTCGTTTACCTACCAAACAAGTTCCTCATTTGCAAGATT
Source organism: Pterocarya stenoptera (assembly GCA_003123785.1). Taxonomy (NCBI): domain Eukaryota; kingdom Viridiplantae; phylum Streptophyta; class Magnoliopsida; order Fagales; family Juglandaceae; genus Pterocarya; species Pterocarya stenoptera. The sequence continues at coordinate 15,621 of QEOT01008157.1, read as the reverse complement.
ATACTAAATATATTAGTGGGCTGAAACACTATCAAAGCTAATTTAAACGCTTGAATTATAGAAAGACATTACGAGCTTCTATATCTCATACCAGTACATCATCTTTGAACAAATTAACCTGTTTCTATCCAAGAGAAGCATGCAAAATTAAGTTATTAGATATATTCATAACATCAATAATCTCAACCTCACCCACAGAAAACCATTCTGCTCAAAATTAAAAGCATTCTCCTAAACATACTCTAGGGGAATTTCTTGTCTTTAATTAGAATGTTTTTAGGTGTTCTTCTGTATACATCCTGTGTACATGGGCTATGCCTATTTCATTCATATATAAAATATTTATCTCTTACTTATCATAAAAAAACATATTCTAGGGGAACAAAAATTTTAATTTTACCTGAATATGTTCAAGCATAGACTGTCCAAGATTCCTCAAAGTACCCATCATATTCTGGTCCATGGCATCTCCTTTGCAGCTGACAGAAGAGCTACAAGAAGCATTAGCAGTAAGAGAGCCAGCAATATTATCCTGGTTATCTGTACTGCTGACAGATTTTGTTGCCTCAAGCGCACCTACTCCTTTCTCAGATGTACCCTCACAAGAAGCATTCCGCCCAAACTTCCATAACCACTGCAATTTACCTGAAAGAGGCTTTCGTTCTTTTAAACCTATCACCGAATTTTCTGGGTAGCCATTGTCGCATCCAGATTTTTGGCATACATCTTCAGGGTGATCAGAAACTGGAAGAGGTGAATCATCTGGGATGGTCATTGAATGATCATCATTTTCATCAAGGGATAAGTTTGATGCAACACTACTTTTGTCAGAGTAATTTTCATGGTCATTAGCCCCACTAAGAGGACTCGTTGGGTCTGAAAAAATAGATGAATTTTCTTCACTGCCAGTATTCCCACTTGAACATCTCCTTTCAGCACAGCAAGTAATTTCCTTCTCGTTGTCAACTTCCACCTCAACCTCAACTTCTACAGAGAGATTGCCCTTCTGGCTTGAAACTACATCACAGCATACTTTCTCAATGTCTCCATCTGAGCCCAGTTCTCGAGAGAGATCTTCAAGCAAACTTCGCCTAATGGATGGCTTGCTTTCCTTTTTGCCACTCCCAACCTTTGCAGGAGATGATCCTGTTCTGGAGAGACTCATTTTTACTTTTTCTGTCCACCCTCTTTTCGGGGCTGAAATTTGTTTCTTTAATTCACCTTGCCCAAGTTCTTCAGCCTTGTGTAAAACTCTCCACTTCTCTTCCCAGTAGCTATCAGGTACGAGATTTAAAGGGGTTTTTGGAGAAATCGAATCGGATGATAGGCTGTGACCTCTCACGACAGCTGATTTGCTCTGGTTAAAAACCCCACCAAATGGAGATGAGGATGAGAGATTAGACTTCAGTGCAATATCATGCAAGGACTTTGCCTTTTCTATCAGTTTCTTTAAATTCACATTTGCAGGAAAGTTTAATAATCTCTGAAGACAGGAAGTAGCATGCTCAGTGGCAAGCAGGGAGGATCTCAAATAAAGTAAGATTGAAACTGCCATTGCTGAAATAAATGCTCCCCGAGCTGAATTAAGGAGCCCAAAGCTGGAGCCTATGTCCTCCTCAGCACTTTTGTCTAATTTACTATTATCTGATGCAAATATCTCATCCCAGATTACTAAAAGGTCTTCCAGTGAAAATTCACGTCCAAATAAAACCCGTAACCAGCGAAGCGCAAAGTATTGGGGTTCGACCCCGAGCTCAACAAGGTGGCTGTGTAGAGACGAGTCAACAATAGATAGCAGGTGATATAATGCAGCAGATGCTTCAAGGACAGGAGGTAAGCTAGGGAGGGATCCACCGGCAGGTGTGGGAGAGAAGAAATCTGCCATTGCAACTGACCCACAGGATCCACTCATCAAAGCATCAAACATGCAGTATGCATCATGTTCCATAAATTTCTCAGATAAGACGATACCAAGTTCGCCTTCAGCCCCATAAGCATCGCTTAGCAACACAATGGTTTGTATGTTAGGATCAAGCTCATCAAGACTTTTAACTTTTTTCACATTTCCATGGTCTCCATTCTCATTTTCCATAGGGTCTAGAGATTTTTTAAAATCAAAATTATAGGTCAGATCATTTTCATGAAATGATAAGCCATCAAATTTGTCAGTGAAGTGATCTTCATGAAGCTTTCGAACTTGAGAGAGATGCTCCACATCAACTTGAAGAACGTATAGTAGAGGAGCCAATAGTTCATGCATCCCTACAAAGAAAACCAGGAAGTAATCAAGATGATATTAAAAACTGTGCAGGGATAAACTTCCATGCAATACTATTCAGGCTCTACTTCTCAACAATCAAAGTCATACTCCACCAGAAATCAATGCATATAAGTTAAACATCATAAAGAAATTGAAAGCTGAAGATAATTGAGTGAAGGCTCAGATATATTAGATCGAAAATGCTTAAGTTGACATAAGTATTGCTTTGACAAGAGCAATTCACCTTGTCTGTAACCATACTCTGGATGTCTCAGGCACCACAACAACAAGATTCGTCGTAACATGCCTTGGCATCCGGGTGTCTGGAAATAGCTTCCATGTTCTGGATATAAACGTGATAAATCCTGGTCAACCATTTTCTCCAGCTCAGCATTTCGAAAGAAACGACTCCAGGTACTGTCTGCACAGAATAAATTATACATATGACATAGATTAGGGATTGTATCAAATACTTAATAACTAACTAACTTGCCTGCCAAGGAACACAAGGTGCACATACTTTGTGGATTAAATATTATTCTTTATGCTTTATTACAGGTCACTGAACCATGAGGAGATAGCTAGATCACCCAGGAATCGGATTAGGTACATCGATGGAAAGAACATAAAGTCTACAACAAATATAGACTGTTATTGTTTTATCTATCACTATTGGGCTGAGTTATACCCATGGATAATCCCTTCCACAATAAGCCAAGAACCAAATCAAGATGCACGCCTTAATTTGGCCTCTCAAAACAAATGCTGTATATAGAAATCTGAAGACAGTAAATAAATAACTCTAAACGGATGAGTTGATATTAAAATCTAGCTCGGGAAAGAATGTGCTTCATTAATTTGGCCTCTCAAAACAAATGTTGTATATAGAAATCTGAAGACAGTAAATAAACAACTCTAAACGGATGAGGTGATATTAAAATCTAGCTCAGGAAAGAATGTGCTTCAACAACACAGATTTGTAACTTGTTCCCAAGGTCAGATTCAACTTGGAAAGGTGCATCAGAGAGACATGAAAGTTTACCTGGGTTTTGTGACAGTGGATTGTCCATTACAAGATCAGGAGAACTACTTCCATCCTTGGGAATATGGGGATCAACTAGGAGGCGCCTTCTCAAACCAGCATATCTAACAAGAACGACATAAGTTATTCAAACTACACCNCCCCCCCCCCCCCCCCCCCAAAAAAAAAAAAAACACCCAAAAAAAAATCGAATACCCACCAAATCCAAGGGATATAAACCCTAAGTCTCAGATAAAGTTATACTATTTTGAAAATTATTAAAGAAAAAAGACAAATCTGCAGCTAACCGCCCTCTTTCAAATGTATTATATGAAAAACATTGTTATTTAATATCATATATAAGCTAAACTCGTCAAAATCCCCAAATCAAAAACATCCGCTTGAGAAATCATGCCCAGGAATGGGGAAAATCCAAATGATAGAACTCTCTCGTTAGAAATTCGCGCGAAGTCTTTTAATCCGAGAAAACCCATAAATTCGAAAAGAAACAAAAAAGAAAAGATAATTGAGCTGAGATTACCTTCTCCGAGAATCTGCAGTGACCCGACGGAGATCATCAGTGGAAGAGGAAGGAGGAGAGGGCAAAATTCCAAGATTTATACGCCACTGCACACTTCTGAGATGCGAGAATTGACGATTCTCCTCCACAGATCTCTCAGAAACAGAGCCATCACGCGAAGCAGAAGAAGATTCCGGCAATGTCGGCTCGATCAGAGTTTGCGGCATGGTTTTGGAAAAGAAGAGAAATATTTATTTCAACAAAATTGAGTTGCTTTTCCAGAAGAAAGAACCGACAACGCTAGGTTTATCCGTTTAAGTAAAAGTAAAGCTTGGTGAAGAATGATCGGAATTCAGATATAGAAAGAGAGAGAGAGAGAGAGAGAGAGAGAGTTTGGGAAAAAACAAAAGGCGGAATCAAAGAAACAGAGCATTTATAGAAGAAGATAGAAGGAGAGAGGATTAGGGAACTGAAACTACGTAAGCGGGAGGAAGAAAAGGTAGAAAATTTGGGCAAAATTAGTGGAGGAAATGAAGACAGGGAGACTTACGTCTCAGTTCGGAAGATCAGAATGAGAACAAACTCTCCATAGTCCATACAGAGAAAGAGAGAGAGAGCGCTCTTTCGCTGCGCACTTTTTCTTTTTTTAGAGAGAGAATAAGAAGTTTGTTTGTTCAGAGATAGAGAGAGAGAGTACTTGACCACCTTGTTGCTTTGCTGGAAGGTGAGGTGAGCTGTCGTCTTCTACCTTTATTTTTTTTCTTTTTATTTTTTTTCTTTTTACTGAATTCCATTTTTTTTTACCATTATCAAACGAATAATAATTCGCATTAGCCCCATCTTTAAGATCACCCAACTCACATCTAATAAAATGATTAAAATAATTTCGTAATAAAATTCAGTTTTTCTCATTTCACATTTTTAATTTTACTTCTCCTATGAGTTGCTCGAATCGTCCACGGCCTCCCCCCTCTCCCAAGACTTCCTGCTCGTTGTCCATTCTCGAGCGTCTACTATCAAGGTAGCGTCAACTGTCGAGGCCGTCGACTATCGAGATGGTGGCAGTCGGTGTAAGATGTGGAGATTTGGCCGTGAGGAAGACGGAGAGGGCATGTGAGGAAGAGAGAAACGGGCGTGCGTGCAGAGGAACAACAGGCCTCGGGTTAGGGGAGGAGGATAGGCTCGGTGATGGTGGTCGATGGCTGCGGTGGGAGGCTGAACCGGTGGCGGCGATGCCGAATCTGGGCTGCAACAAGGGACACGGGAAGGAGGAGAGAAACGAGAGGGAGAAGAGAGAAACAGGCGTGCGTGCAGATGAGCAACGGGCCTCGGGCTAGGGGAGAAGGATGAGCTTGGTAGTGGTGGTCGATGGCTGCGGTGGGAGGCCGAATTGACAGTGACGGGGACGAATGTGAGCCGTGACGTGGGTGCGTGGGGTGGGGTGATGGGTGTGCGTGCGTGCATACGAGCCTCGGGCTGGAGGATGAGGGCGGGCTTGGTGGCGATGGTTGGTGGCTATAGTGGGAGGCCAAACCGGCGGCGGCAATGCCGAATCTGGACTACAACGGGGGACATGGGAAGGAGGAGAGAAACGAGAGAGAAAAGAGAGAAACGGGTGAGGAGAGAAAAAATAAATAAATAAATAAAACAAAATATAAGAATGAGCATGACACGTAAGGTGTGAATTATGTAAGCGTCACAATTTTTTTTTTTAAGTGAGGTTCATTATTAAAAACTAATTTTTTTATATAGATTTTATATTTACTTATTTAAAAAAAATATATACAGACATTTGTGCACTCTATAACTGAAAACTTAATTTATGGTAAGAACGGATGTAGATGCTCCTCAAGTATCTAATCTTTTGCTAAAATGTCTGATCTTAAACATAGAAAAATTTTAAATAATAAAATTCAATATAAATATTTAATATTAAATTTTTTTGTCGCAAAATTAAATAGAGTATCAGTTCAAAAAAGATATAGCTTTCACTATTCTTTGTACAAGGGTTACAAAAAAGCTAGAGCTTGTTATTATTAATCGAATTATTTCTATTTATATCACATTTCCCTTTCTCAAATTAAATAGATAGAGTTAAATCAAAGTTTGAAAGATAAAGTTTGGGTTTACTTGTAAAACACTTCATCACATTATTGTAAAAGTGGGTAGGTTTTCACAGTTATACAGTTCAAATAAGATAAGATGAAATATTTTGATAAAAGTTAAATAAAATATTATTTTTTTAATATTATTTTTATTTTAAAATTTGAAAAGATAAATTATTTATTATATTTTGTGTAGAAGTTTAAAAAAATGTAATGATTATATAAAATAAGATGATATGAGATAGTTTAATTTTATATAACCAAACCAGCCAAATCATTGAAAATTTTGTCCAGACAATTAGAATTACATTAATTTTGGAAAAAAAATATTTATTTATTTATTATTTTTTGCAGGAAGGATAATAAGTTAGCCCCTTTATTTCATAATTTCTAGATGATAAACTTGTAAGAACCACATATATATCCCATTGAAAATAATTTACCAAAACAAAATGCTGAAAAAGAGTTGTCTAATTTTCAAGTTTTGTTAAATAAACCATTTATTACTTTATATTTAAAATTTATATAGATTTTCAGTTATTTTTCTTCTTATTTATTTATTGCTAAAAGAAAGAATGGAAGGAAAGTAACGTCAATGCAGTGAACTTCACATTCACTACATTGAGGCTAGCTTGGCCAGTGCTGGGAACTGTTAAAGGTGCTCCAAGCATATTCTGTCTCTATTGACTATTCTATGAAAAAATAAGAGGGTTTAACTTTTTTTAAAAAGAAAAATTATGAAGGTTGATTAATAAAATAATTTTTAGGGGGAGGTAAAACCAAATATACCAAAATCCAGGGGGTACCTGCCTAAAAGCCACGCCATTTTGTTTGTAGTGACACATAAGCAACAGCGAGTAATTTAATACGCCACGTTTTCTATATGCCACCGGCACTCTAGCATATTAAATAACATCTTTAATAATGTCTGACCTACCTACTCAATTCTTTTATTTCATGTTGTGCTGTTTTAATCAGCAATACGAACAAATTAAATAAGAAAACCAAATATTTTGGTCAAATGATTTATATATTATAATTTACAAAATGTGATGTATTCTTGGCGGTACGATTAGTTCAATCAAAACGATTGATGTTGTGTATAAAAGATAAGGATGAGGCAGCCAGGGTTTACCGTTGGACTTACTGTTAATTATAAATTTATTGTTCTTTTTTTTTCAAATATTTTTAATCATCAAGAACAAAATAAATATATATAATTTTATTAATAATTATTTTATTAATAATTAAATTTAAAATTTAAAATACATGAGCAATAAGATTAAATAATAAATTTGAGAGACTGTACTAATATTTTTTAATAGATAAATAATCGTTTATATTAATTACTGAGCGAAAAGTTCTTCAAATAGTACATAAAAATGACAAATTATTTAAATTTATAATTTTGGATTATATAAATAAATAGTTACAAGTTGTTGAAGACACCGAAGAATTTTATGTTCTATTTTTTTGTTTTGTTTTTCCAATAAAATAAATAATTGATGCCGTAATCGATCGTTTAATCCATTTATTTTGAAAGGGTTTTCGAGAAAGACATTGACTCTAATCTTAAATGCTTGTTTATTTATTTATTTATTTGGCAATACAAATGGCAGCAATCAACATTTCAAATAAGTTCAACTCTCAAACCTTCAAAGGAATCTTACGAGAATCTTCGTGGCAATGTTCATGAGAAGTGAGAGATTTACGTTACTTTGCGGAAACGTGTTTCATCGCGTGGCGTATATGACTAATACTAAATATAGTAATGAGTATGCAAATGCTGCTCTTCTTTTGAAAAATAATAGGGTTTATTGTTAAAAAATTAATTTTTTATATGAATTTTATATTTATTTATTTTTTAAATATTAGTATACAGTACTTATACAACTCATGAGTCATAATTATATATAACATTACTTTATATAAGAAGTTGTCCTCCAAAAAGATTGTACTTTTTTTTTTAAGAAGAGAGTCGTATTCTAATTTTATTGATAACTCTCATTTAGAACAGAAAAATACCGTATGCAACAAAAAGAATGAGGTTACAATAAAATCTCAAAACCAAGCTTCTAAAGAAAATAAAATCAAAAAATAAATAAAAGAAAATTACAAATGGACCATAAAAAGAACTAAAGTCAATGTCAAAAGTATTTGAGTTGAAGAGAAGATAAGGCCGGTAGAAGGTTAGCACAAATATGAAATTGTTCGGAAACTCTAGAGGCAACCCACCACTGAGTGACTTGATTTCTCCAATTATCGTGGTGAAATTGAAACTAAAAATAGAGGAAAAGTAGTGTCAGACCTGTTTGGAGATGACATGGTTAGCGTTCTCTAAAAAGCCTCAAAAGGAACAAAAACATTTTGAAGCAAAAAAGATACCACAGTGTTGGATCCGATCATCCAAGGAATGCCATTATGGCACAATTTCCAAAAGAAGACAGAAATCTTGATAGGGGTAACATTATTCGTTCCAGACACGAGCAGATGGAAAAGACCGGTAGTTATCCCTAAAAGAGAAAGTCTACTATGCCGCCGTAAGTGTACAGTTTGGTAAAAAAAAAATTATTATTATTATTATTATTATTATTTTAACTTAGTGATGAAGTAATTAATTTTAAGTTTATCGATACATATATATTTTTTAAATTATTTAATATATTAAAAAGAGTGAAGAGAAAACTGAAAAATAAAAAATAAATTTTTTTACACATGCGGTAACATTGAGCAGTGCGGCAGAGTAACACCGCTTTTCCTAAAAAGGTTCTAATGAATTTAACATCGAAGAGTGCTATTTGAAAATTTTTATACTGTATACTATCTATATGCATAAATTAATTTATAATATTCTGATTTTAAAATTTATCTTCTAAATCAAATTACGTCGTCGCATGAATTATATGTGATGTAAAGACTTTCAAATAAAATTATTCGTAATTAAACATCAACGATTGAGTGTAATTTTTCCATATATTTTGGGTTAGAAATATGAATGTGAATGAGTATTTAATATATATATATCTAATTTATCAAATGCCACTCGGAAAATCCAGTAGAAAATAATAATGCTTCATAAAATTTTACTGTGTACAATTTTTATGCATTCTATTTGAAAAGTAAAAGTGTGACCTATTATTATAAAGTTTATTTTTTCATGTGAACTTCAAATTTATCAATTTTTTTTATAAAGAGAATAAGTCAAACTTGTATACTTATAATTATATAAATTATTTCTCAAGGGAAAAAGTCTTTAATGCCGAAGTTTTTTAATGATAAATTTACCGGATATTATTTTAGATTCCTGTATGTAAATTAGATAGCCACGACTTACACGGGAGCTTTCTACTTTTTGAGGAGGTTTAGGTATCCTTCACAAATTATTTGCATTCACTTTCATGATCTTACAGAAAGAGACATATATATATATATATATATAAATATATATAAAATAATATATATGCCAGCTAGCCTTCGATGCAGAATGCCCATGCATGAGGCACATTTCCAGCTTCTTGAAATGCCATTAATTATTATAGTACTGGCCAGAAGCTATGGGACTATGTAATAAATGTGCAGATCATTTTCCAAATATGCACGCTTGGAAGTTAGCGAAAGCTTCACCCAGCTGCCACATGCGCGTGGGAAAAATGTTCCCTATATAAATTATTAATTTCCTAAAAGTTTAATTAAAACGATAAATTTGATTATTTAATTATTAATTTCTCAAAATAAGTTGTCACAAGATAATACTAATATAATTAGTTGTGATATTTTTATTAATATAAAATAATTATTTTGATCAATTACATTAATTCAATATATAAAAAATATATAAAAATAACTACACATAGTATAACTCTAAAAATATATACAATGATCAATATGTCAAAACTTTTTCGGAAAAGGGTTCACAGCATTTAGCATGCAATTCCCACGATCGAGTCTGAAAGGAGCGTGCAGTTTCCACACATTTGCATGGCTATGCATGTGGAATATTGTATTGTGGGAGCCTTTTATATTCTCTGCATTATTGATAATTTGGATGCATTTGCAAGTGGAAGCTGGTACATAAAATAATTCTAACCTTTTTTTTTTCTTTTTTCTTTTTTCTTTTGTTCTTTTCTTGTTTTCTTTTAATTTATATATTTTGTAATTTGTTTTTAGACGTACCTCTCATGCATGCGTGTCCCAATTGGTCCCACCCATGCCACCAAGTTCTTCTTAATTCCAAGTCATTGATGTCAGCCGTACGTGTCATGTTTCTTCCACACTATTTCCTTAATTCTTCCCCAACCTTCTAAATTAATGATGGTCATGAAAACACACCGACGCTCCAAACCCAATCAATTATCGATGAAAAATGAAAAGAAATTAGAACAGTTCTTCTCCCAATAATTAATTCTCAATGTGATCGAGCTTCCAAAGAACAAACAAATTCTCTTGTTTTTTTTTTTTTTTTTGTTAATTTATTCTGTAAAATACCAAAATTAACATGTAGGATACTGAATTTATTAAATTCATAAAATTATGTACTATTTGTTATATAAGACTCAATGGCCAAGATTTTGTGAAATATTCATTTATTTTTTATACGATTAAAATATACATGAATATGATGCTTGTCACGCCAATCGGCTACAAAATTATGAAATGATGGACCCAAAAACTTTCCGCAAAGCCAATCTTTTAAGGGTAAACCGCTTGTCAAAGAGGCCAGACAAATTATTGATTTAAACAATTATTTATTGGTTTCCATGTCGTATTGAAATTAATGAATGCAAAAAAATAATCGAAGCCATGTCGTATTGAAATTAATGAATGAAAAAATAATCGACAAATTATTTATACAAGAAGAATACTTGTTTTATTGCCTGTCGGCTGTCGTGTTGAAATTAATGAATTTTCATAGGTTTTGAAAAAGATTATGGTGAACGAATATGGGCTAACATCGCCACGTCATGAGAACGAAGACAAACCAGTCTGAAGATGTTCTCCACACACCATTTTATTTAAGAGATTAAATTGTATTTAGGTTACCAAGTTTCGTACGTTCATTTTGAAAAAAATAAATAATTATAAAATTTATATAAAAAAATATTTTTTTAATAATATATCTTATTCTTGTCTAAAAAATAAATACCCTAATCATAAAGAGATTATATAAAAATAATCTTATAAATTAATGTAGTTTGATGTAATTCATTGTAAAATTATTTTTATTATAAAATAGATCTAACAGATTAGATGAAACTATATCAATTTGTGAGATTATTTTGTATAATTATTTTGTAAATATAGTATATTTAAAGATTTGACAAACGTTATAGAATTATTACTATATCTATAATTACTTTTTATTTAATTAAACCGCCCATTATTTTTAATATCACTATCTCGTGTGAGAGCTATCTTCTAGCCACCGTATATAATTGCAGTCACACACCATCTTTTATTAGTAAATATTTATCATCTAGCTTCAATATGTTATATAAATTAGTGAGGAAACTAATTAAACAAAGGACAAGTCCTCTAGAGATGAGAAATCATTTGTATAAGTCTTAAATAGATAAATTTTGTACCAGTCTTTATAAAAAAAATAAATCTCACACTAAAAAGGTATAAAAAATTATTATTTTTTAATGAGACCTATTATTTTACAAATGACTTATGTAAGACTTGCCTATTTGAGACTTATTTCTAGCATTATTCCTAAAAGATTGTGAGAAAAAAATTCTTTTGAGAGGATTATTTGGTCATTTTGCTACTATAAAAACAATATTAAGAATCTTTAAAATATTTTATCAATGATGGCCATGTATTGGTTTTTTATTTATTTATCCAATATTGAACAATAGTACACGATTGTTTTAGTTTCTTTTGACTTTTTTAAACAAGTAAAATATATTATAAGTGAAATGATAAAGACGTCTCATATTTTATTCTTAATGAATATTAAGAACATTTTCATTTGGCTTAGATAAATGCATTTTTAAAATTTAACTAATATTATATTTTTTTTATTTGCTTATTTCATTTAAATTCAACTCTCACATTAAATTAGCCATTCATTCTCTATATAATAAAAAAATATTATTAAATTAATAATTTTTTATTTAATTTAGTTGTATCACATTTTCTAATTCTACCAATTTAATATTAATAATAATTATATTCTAATTAAATTAATTTTAAAAAAATCATATTTTCAAAAGACATTTAAGACTAATAACAAACAATATTTTATTAAACTCATCTAAAATTTTATTTAAAATTTTTAATTATAAACCAAATTGTATTTTTGCTTTGAGTGATAAATTAATATTTTAATGTTTAGTGAATCAATTACGATTCTCTATCTTTGATCAACTACTATAATAAAAATCTATCTTATTTTAAATTTAACCAGTCCAATATAAAATATTTTTTACATAAATTATATAAATTTTAACTAACTTTTCTATATGACAAAGATAGTATGGATGCTCTAATGAATAGGAGTTTGGTAGTAGTTAAGCTTTGACGCAGTCAAACGGTAAAGAGTTATAATAATATTGGGGCTGGCTGGCTTCAAAAGATAAACATGTTTATTGATGATGTGACGACATGCTTAGTGGAAAAGAATGAAAGCATAGATACCAAAATGAATAATTACTAAACCTTATTCAATAAACTAATTTAAAAGCATATGGAAATTAAGTAGATCGTGATAGGGCAGCCACCCCCCCAACCCCTCCTTGGTTTGACGCCATTTTTTTTTTTTTTTAAATGAAGTTAGTTTGGGTTCTAGTGCCTCCATTTGATTGAGATAATATTAAAAATTTGAAAGAAATATTCGATGATTTTAAGATACACGTTTTNCAAACAATTAGACTTTTAAATGAAGTGATCAGGAGATTGCTTTAGCATAATTAGCTACGACATGCATGATCAAGATTGAAAAGAAATTAAATTCCCTACAAAATAAAAAAGAAAATGACTTTGGACTTACTTTAGTGGATCTGACATTTCTTGTATCCAAACAAATGCTTTTCATTTCTATCCGAATTTATTTATTTATTAATAATTTCACTTCTGCTCGTAACTTTATCCAAAGCATGCGATGATAGTTAGTTCATAATATGATGAAAGATGCCAATCACAAAAGTTCGATTAGAGTTAAAGGAGAAGAATGAATAAATAAATAAATAAATAAGAATAAAGTAAAATTCAATAATTCCAGTTAAGAACATAATTAATTAGGGTAGAACATTGACCATTGAACCACGACCAAAGCCAGACAAGAATCCTTTCTGAAGTGTCATGCCCAATCAACATCCAGGTCCACAACTTTATCACGTTATGCATACAATAGAATTTTGCACAATACAACTTTTTTTCTAAACCATTGATATTAATTACGATTGCACATTATAATGTCTACTTTTTACCAGGAAAATTCGTACCAAAACACTTGGGTGCCAACAAAAATCAGTGGAAAAAAATGGCCCATTTCCCATCCTGCATGTGTTCCTGATCCAAGAAGAAAAAGTGGTCTTTATCCGTCTCCTCAACCACAAGTATAGATCGCATCCAATCATACAAGCAGGCAGCACTAACACGCAGTCCAATATCGTAAGTCTAAGATAAGTCTAATGTGCAAGACAGCTGGTTTTAGTTTCTGTTCTTGTCTTTTCTACTTGCTTTTTGACATTTATTTGGTATTTGGTGGATTAAAGCCTATAATATATATTATCAGAAACCTCAACTAAAGCGTTAAAACATTCTTTATGGGAAAAATAATAAATAATTTTAGAGCTCTTTTAGATATAGAAATCATTTTATTTGATTTGATTTTATTATTATAATTTTATTAAATTTTTACACAAAAAATAATAAATAATTTAATTTTTTCAAATATCAAAATAATATTAATAATATTAAAAAAATAATATTCTTAAAATATTTTATTCAACTCATCTAAAACTATCTAATCTCATCTCATCTCCTCTTACTATCCAAACTAGCCAAAATGAATACTATATGCATGAATATTTTTTGATAAACTATTGGCATAAGAAATAGTACAAAACTGGTTTAGGATACCAAAATAGAAGAAATCTCTCTCTCCAATGAACCTGTACTGTCATAATTTTGCCATGTTTTTTTGGACGTTTTCAATACATCATATTACTTATGTATTAGAGACTCTAGATTTCTACACATGATGCTTCTCAAACATCTTAATTCCCTTTCATTTTGTTTAACAGCACTTTCTCTGGTGTTTCTTTCTGGAAGATTCAAACGATTGGATCAGACAAAAAACGTGAAGCTTCGAGAAAACATTCCCTATTGTGCATGACGACAACATCCTACATGGTAACCATAGGCTATTGCGCGATATATAGAGTTGCCGGCACTTGATTCAAGACCATATATAGAGTTGGCCTGAGGGCCCTTTAGGAACCGCCCACAATAACAATTATTGGCTACAATTATTATATATTCAGTGTGTATGTATGTACGAGACACAGTGGCCGCCCGTGAACACCGACCGCCACCGACTCCATTTTTTTTTTAACATTAATTGGAGGTTAGAAACATGTGTTAATTATGTACGGCAACATTTTTTTTGGATTGGATCCAAAATAATCACGAGGCTGAGAGTTTGAGCGCTTCCAGTTAGATTGGAATGACATTGCCACCACTGGATTTCCACAATCTAATTACTGTTGAATTCTTCAACACATAATCAAATTGATCTAAATAATATTCTTTCCTTTGATGCTACAGAAGGAAAGAAGAATATTATTTAGATTTTTACATCTCTTTGCTGGAGCAAAAATATCCACGAGGAACTCAGAAAGTTAATATCCATGATGGCTCTATATAGTGATATGTCTTGGAAGTGGGGGGACAGCTGCAGAGCAATTTTAAGGACTCTACTCTTCATTGTTTACGCGTGGGGTACTGATGCTTGAAACCCAATCTACATAGATGAGGTCCCGCAATAATCACAGGTGCTGAACATCCCTGCTTTCCATGAAATAATGAGAGGCAATCCATCATGCAGTGGCCAAGGAAAGCTTGAATATCCAGTTATCTGTCCCAGGTTTCCATGTCATAACGAGAGGAAATCCAAAATCCAGTAGAAAAGGGAAGACTGACAGTCCGGGCATCACAGTTCATGTTTGCCAATCCATAGCGCCTGTTGCCCAAGACTTGACCACTGCAGCAAGCAGAGGCCCCCCAGTATAACATTGAGAATGACATAAATATCGCATAAATTGCATATATATAAAAAAACAACAACAGTTATCTCATCCTTCCATGCACAGCTTTGCAAGTTATATATGTATGAAATGTTTAACACCCTCTCATCTGTGTGACGCGCAAGCACATGTAACGACAGAGCATAGCTGCGCATGTGTACAAATAATTAAGCGATACATTGTATTTAGACAAAAGAAGCTCAGGAAACTAGCACGATTTTTATGCTAAACTCTTAATTAGTTAGTAAACAAACTGATCACATTTCCTATCAAGCTTTAGGTGCAATAAATGCAAACAGGAAGAATTATACCTTCAGGAAAAAAACAGGAGTATATCATATGGCCAAGAAGACTTCACTCACTGCCCAATTTAAAGTTCTTAGAATGTTCTTTATCCCATGAATACTTGAATGAGAAAAATCCCCTATAGTGAATTTTTCAAAATTTCCGTTTACTTCAATCAG
>QEOT01008156.1:3068-20024 GCA_003123785.1 Pterocarya stenoptera | reverse complement strand
GAGTCGGATTGTCTTGGGTTATGCCTTGTAGACTGGTGGATTTCCTAGCAAGCTGGAGAGGACTTCAAGGAGATCCTCAGGTAGCGGCTATCTGGAGTTTGGTCCCAATTTGTATATGTTGGTGTATTTGGAGTGAAAGAAATGCTAGATGTTTTGATGATCAAGAGAGAACTATGGTTGAGCTTAAAGGTTTCTTTTTTAAGTCTTTGTTCCTATGGGCGGGGGCTTTAGTTTGTAACGGACTTAGTGTCCATGATCTTCTTCTTTCTATTGTAACCTCTAACTAGGCATTCTTCATGTATACTTCCTGTGTACCTGGGCTTGGCCTATTTCTATGAATACAATATCTCTGATTACTTATAAAAAAAACCTTCAACAGAATTTGTAAATTATTTTGGATATGCTATGCAAAGGCTTCAAAATTTTGAAATTTCTAGGTTCATTATGAATTTATGAGAAGAGAGCTATCAAAAGACAAAGCAGGATGGAGCTGAGAGCTGGACGAAAAATAATTCATCTATACACACGAACTCAACGAGAGCACATTTTTTTGGCGACACCGGCAATGGCCTCAAACCACCAACAATAATGATTATGCCATATGTAAGGGACAAAATATCTAGGCCCAGCCCACAAAGCCACGACTAGGAAACAAGAGGAAAAGCAGGAAGGTAAGGGAGAAGAGTGTATGAGGAGGCAAGGGGGCAGTGTCAAGAGAAAGGGGAAAAGGGAGAGGTGGCCAGACATGCAAAGGAAAGGGAGGCACACGGAAAGAGGAAGAAGAGATAAAAGAGGACTTCGGCTTCTTCAGCTTCTTCAACCGCTCAAAGGGGAGCTCCAACGAGAATATCTTCTCTAGCAAGTAAATCTCCGGCTTCCATTGTACAGTGAGAAATGAGATGCTATGAGAGACTGTAGACAAGCATATTATAATGGGTTTCTCCTCCCCAAACGCTCGTGGATGTAGATATTATGCCAAACCACGTAAATCTATATGTCTCAATCTCTTTACTTTTCCTACATTTTTTTTTCTAAACACCTCCATGGATGTATGCACCGACACCGTATGACCGCACTAGACCACTGCCGGGGGCACCAAACCACACTGATCAAGGCCCAAATCGTCATAGCGAGCTAGGAATGACTATTTCTCCCATTCCGGCCTGTTGTGTGATTTTTTACTCATTAACACCATAGCTACACATGCTGATGATAACCTCACAGCAACCAAGCACCACAGCAACAACCGGCAACCTCCACGCCAACGCATACAACGACCAAAGACACCTCCAATGAGACCTTCACAAACAAAAGCCAAGGACCAGCATACCTGATCCTAACAGCTCATTAAACTGAACCAACAGAAATTCATCCAAGTAACAACTCACCAAACTCAATTTTTTTTTTTCCTCTCATGCCAAATAATTTTCAGGTGAACAAACTACAAACCAAGGAGACTGAACAAGAATTTCAAACTCTAGGGTTAGAATAAGCAAATTCAAAACCCTAGGATCATGCTCTAGCCCAAAGGGATAGTATAGGCGATAAAAAAATGTATACCTGATTGCTAGTACCTCCAGGAACTCTGTATCAATCTGAATCAATAAAAACCAGTTGCCTTCATAAGAAAATCATACCAGCACATAAATTAAAAGTTACAAACAAAATTTATCGATATGCATCCAACACATACTCCTGTTTCCTCTTTTACTTCTCTTGTGGCTGCCTCAAAAACATTCTCACCCTGCAAATTTTAGAACTCCTTTAGTGATTGATAACAAAATGCATTTAGTTTTCAAATAAAGAAAAACAGCTTTGTTAAGGTACATACTTCATCAACAACCCCAGTAGGAATTTTCCACACACCTGTTCCTTGGAATTTACCACTCTTTTCCTGAACAACAAGCAACTAGCAGAGAGAGAGAGAGAGAGAGATTCAAATTCAGCAATATATGGGGGGGGGTGTTGACTGGACATTTTCTATGACATAATGTATGTTTATTCACAATGATTAGGAGAGATATTAGTAAGTCCAGAGGAAGTTCCTACCTCTCTTTTATCATTAAAGACAATAGCACCAATAACTGCACGGTTTGAAGCATTTGCAGGAATTGTACATGGGGTTTCAGGAATCCAGTAAACCAACATCAGGTAGTTTGGCTCGGCATGGTGGTACCAAAATCCCTCCTGTCAGCATTATATCAGTTGCACGAAAGAGAAATCAATTAATCAATATTTCGATGAACCACCTACATATTTCGATGAGGAAATAGACACAAAATTCCAAACAATTTTTTTTTTCTTTAAATTAATTGCAGGACTCGGGCCCTAAGACGCTTAGTCAATCATGTTGATGCTTCTACGCCTTAATTAGGTACCTTCACTAGCTCATGGGCCGCAAGATAGCACAGTGCCAAAACCTCAAAAATACAACATGAAGACTTATTTTTTAATCTTTTTAGAATATTTGATATCGCATATGCTGCAGTTCCAACACGGCCAGTTCCATTTGAAGGAAGATGAATTGAGATGCTTATAGCTATAGAAGGCAATTTGTTGTCACCGAAGTTGCTTAGAAGCAGAAAATGATTACCTTCACTATAGGTTCCACCAGACTTACTAGACCAATGGGCAGTTTAATCCAGACACCCTTCTTGCCCTGCGAATTACATCTTAAAGTTAATCAAACTTGAAAACAAGAAAAGAAAAAGCTTTTATTTTCACCAACGGATAATAATCTGTGTGATTGACAACTTATTACATCAACTAGGAAAAAAATGGAAAGAAAGTAGTAAAAGAAAGTGAAAAAGCGGGCTATAATGAAACATCATAAACTAAGCGAGGGGCCCAAAAGCTACACCACTTCATCCCATTTAGTCCTTTTTTTTGTGGGGGGAACTGTGAGATGAAGATTTTAAGCCAACGCTTGTCATTACTAATTAAAGTTGAGACCATAAATTGAACAAACTTTCAGAGCTTCAGACCATTTATCAGGAAATGCAACAACCTCATCTATTTGTATTCAAGAAATGACAACCTGTCGCCTCCACTCAGAGACAGAAGCTCTAAGCAAAGTAACAAAGACCTCGGAGTCCATGGCCTCCTTCATCTCCACAATGATCCCTCCATGGTCATCGTTGGTCGCCGGAAGCAGTTCAACATGCTCAATTCCATTTTCACACACCTGTGCCGGCGCTGGAACTGACATGGTCCGATTCCACAGCCGAAATTCGCAAAACGGATGATACAGCCCGAAACTGTGGATGACAAGAAGGACGAAGAAAACAATAGTGACAACCATATTCTACTGGTACAATTCTTCGTAATAATAATAAAAAATGATAAAATCCGATAAAAACTAGAAGAATCCTTCACGATTGAAGCAACATAAAAATCTCATGTATCAAGGAAACAACATAAATCAATTCAGAAAGCATTATCTAACGAGACAATCAGGATGATAACAGCTTATTCTGAAAATAAGTGATGAGCGAAAAGATATACTGGCTACGGCTTTATCCGGAAAGAACATCAGAGAATTTCATAATTTTGTTGTTTGATTGAGCTTCATCAGGGAGACGATGGTTGTTGAGAGCTGTTACCAACGACCTATTTATAAATGACAAATTTACATGCGGGGAAAAACTAGTCTGCAACGAGTGCGCAGCGACGTGGTAGTTCCACTCATTCTGTACGAACCCATAGGATCTCTCGGAAGCTTTTGGATGGGTCCTGCTTCCATAGCCGCCGTCGTCTTATTCTTGACGTGGATGGGGGAGTTCAATGGACCACCATCGGTGTCAAGGCTCGAGCAATAATTTCGTTCAAACGCAGCTCTATGCTTGATTATTAAATCCTTTTGATTACGATGCAGCGGTGATATTTTAGTTATAAATAGATTTTATAAAAAAAGAGTTTTGCTAGGTACAAGCAACTTTGCGTACTAATATGCGTATCAATGTTATTGTCTTCATTTTTTAAATTTAAATTAACACTGTTTTCAATAAAGTGTACTTTCTGACCAATCATATTGAATCGGTGTGCGTATTAATGCGCAGAATCGCTTGCAACTAGATTTTTTCATAAAAAATAAATATATAATTTGATATAATTGAATGTGGTATATTATATTATATTAAATCACGTTAATTTGTAAATTTAATTTTATAAAATTTCTTTATGACGGCGGTAGCACCAGTTATACTAGATATAATTCTAAATATGGAAGTCTTGTGCAATCCACTTGAAAAATAGTGAATGAGTTGGGTCTCATGATTATTCATTTTTTAAAGAAATTATATAGAATTTATATACTTATGATTGTAAAAATCATTTTCTATTTTAATATGTCATATAATTAAATTTTTTGTTTAATTTTAATTGATTTGATAAAGAGAAATACTATAGTCATAAAGAAATTCTATAAAAATAAATTCATAAAGTCATCATATATTTTTATATGATACGCTAATTCTACATTACAATAAAAATAATTTTATAATCTAACATATTATTAGATAATATCAATAAATTTATTTTTATAAAACTAAAGCATTCCTCTACCCAATGGAATGACCGACAGTTTATGCCTCAATAATTGTGAGCTACTCGTAGTGCATGTAACACTCCTTTTTAATTTCAAAATTACTTTTTAGTATGCATGTTTTTTTAAAACGAAAATCATCTTTCCCTAGTGTTTTTAAGTCATCTCTTTGAAATGATGCTCACATATCATGTCATCACTCATCATGACACAACCCAATTACAATTGAGTATTAAAGATTTACTTTTTTTTAAGGTACTTTGAACGATTACAAGGATAATGTTTTTTTTTATTAAGTTGAAAAAATAAATTTTTAATATGATGTAGAGTGATTGTTGTTGTATGTTTGTCCTTTTATAGTCAATATATACGACTAAAGATAGATAGTCAACCTTTGAAAAAAAAATATATCCCTACCAACATCTCACAATTAAAAAGTTTTAAAAAATAAAATAAATTATGCCACTTCATTATTTTTCAATAAATAAATTAATTGAATATTACATCAAACATGATGTAGATATCACAAAGATACATACTTTTTTTAGTCCTTTGAACATCGTGTGATCAAAGCCCAAAGGATTGAATTTGGAAATCGACAAGACACATTTTCAGCCTGGCTGGATGTGATAGTCTTGTTTGGTTGGTTAGTTAATCTAGAGAGGGACAAGCACTTAAATTTATATAAGAGTAGTGCTACTCTGTCATTCTACTTTTATTGCTGGGCGTACCATCCTATTGTTTTTTTTTTCTTTTTTTTCATATTTTTTTTTCACATTTTTAATACATTTACAGATTTTAAAAAAATAAAAAAATACATCAATATATTTAAAATCACTTCTTTACTCATTAAGTAAAAAAAAAATTTGACCAACGGTCAAATAGAGGTGTCAAATGGAGTGAGCATAGTAATATTTTCCTTTATATAAACTCCCCCCCCCCCCCCCNTTCACAAATTATGGACAAGTCATACACAACTTTGCTTACGCCTTTTTTGTCACTCTTTGGGAGCTCACTCTACAAATATTTGTATCTCCTCCTTATAAAAATATAAAGAGAAATGATCATGATTGAGGGATAGATAAATTCGATGTACAATCTTTACATAATTTTCAATATTCAAAGAAATAATAGTAATTTTGACCCCGTTGAATATTTCTTTAAAAGTTTTTCTGCTTGTTATCTCTCACAAAATTTTCATCATCATTCAACTATATTTCGTCTTAAGTCCATATATTTGGAATATCTTTATTAGCTGTAAGCTTTTTTTTATTAGGTTTTGGTATGTTGTGGGTATTGTTTAAAATTTCAAATCCATTTTTGGCCTTTTGATTTTGGTCTTATAATATTTTTTTTTTTTTTTAAATACAGGGGTGGGGGGCTCGAACCTAGTTCTCCCATTTAGAAACCAGACCTTATGCCGTCCAATCAGAAAGACTTTGGCGATTTTGATCTTATAGCTAACCAAGGCCATATGTAACCTATTGTCGGTTCAATCTTTCGACCTATTATTAGTCATTTGTTAGCTCTGGTTCATTGTTAACCCATCGTTGGTCACAAACTCTATGTTTGATATTCTAACTACTAGTCACTTCATCACCAATGACACTTTCATAATCTCATTAGCGATCAATTAATGAATATGAAAGTTACACTCAAATTTCAAACCTAATATTTCAAAAATTTCCACCTTGACTTTGGGGGAGGATGTTGAAGATAATAACAAATCAATAATTTGATTTTATTTTTGTATCAAATTAAGAGATGATTTTGATTATGATGACGATATTTATTTTACATTGTCTCATCTCTATGTAATTTCTTTTAAATTAGAGATCAATGAATGTTTTGTACTCAATTATAGATAAAAATATCACATATGTAGCCTCCAAAGTCCCTATTATCTTCCTTCTATTTTTCATTTTAGTTTATATTTTATTATATTTTCTATCATTTATGTTTATCGTTCTCATGTTTTGGGCTTAGGGTTAATTACATTTTATCCTCTTGAACTTTCACTCAATTCATAGTGTGTCTCCGAAACTACTAATTGCATCAAAGTGGATCCTCAAACTTTCAAAACTTCTCAATTTCCCAATTCCATCTACTAGCAATGTTAAATCTAATAGAAATTCACTGCACGTGCTCCTCATGTGCATAACATATCAAATAATTTTATTGTATATATAGATTATTCATACTTGCTTGCAACTTAAGTATAAAATTTTTTTATTTATGTATAAAATAAATATGCCACTTCATTGTTTTTCAATAAATTAATTAATTGAATATTACATCACACATGATGTAGATAACACAAAGATATATACTTTTTTTTAGTCATTTGAACATCGTGTGATCAAATGAGTGAATTTGGAATTCGACAAGACACATTTGCAGCCTGGCTGGATGTGATAGCCATTGTTTGGTTGGTTAGTAAATCTTGAGAAGGACAAGCACTGGAAATTATATAAACTTTCCCCTCTTTTTTTCTTTTTCTTTTTATATAATTTTGTTTTTGGTTGTGTATGCACGTTTTGGGTCATTTGTTTCAAGTCAATTATGCTCATTTGGGACTAAATTTCACAAATTATGGACAAGTTATACACAACTTTGCTTTAAATTTCACAATTTATGGACAAGTCATACACAACTTTGCTACTTTGCTTACGCCTTTTTTTCACTCTTTGGGAGTATTTGTTTGGCTCACTCTGCAAATATTTGTATCTCCTCCTTATAAAAATATAAAGAGAAAGGATCATGATTGAGGGACAGATAAATACGATGTACAATCTTTACATAATTTTCAACATTCAAAGAAATAATAGTAATTTTGTTCCTGTTGACTATTTCTAAGTTTTTCTGCTTGTTATCTCTCACAAAATTTTCATCGTCAATATTCAACTATGTTTCGTCCCAAGTCCATGTATTTAGAATATCTTTTTTAGTTGTAAGCATTTTTTTATAATGTTTTGGTATGTTGTGAGTATTGTTTAAAAAATCTATTTTTGTCCTTTTGATTTGGTCTTATAGTTTTTTTTTTTTTTATACACAGGGGGTGGGGGGCTCGAAACTGGTTCTCCCATTTAGAAACTAGACCTTTATGTCATCTGATCAGAAAGACCTTGGTGATTTTGATCTTATAGTTGACCAAGGCCATATGTATCCTATTGTCGGTTCAATCTTTCGACCTATTGCTAGTCATTTGTTGGCTCTGTCCCATTGTCAACCCATTGTTGGTCACAAACTCCATATTTGATATTCTAGCTACTAGTCACTTCATCATCAATGACACTTTCATCATCTCATTAGCGATCAATCAATGAATATGAAAATTACACTCAAATTTCAAACCTAATATTTCAAATTTTTCCACCTTAACTTTGAGGGAGGATGTTGAAGATAATAACAAATCAATAATTTGATTTGATTATTATCCTAATTTGATTTCATAGTTATTACATTAACTAATTTTATTTTTGTATCAAATTAAGAGATATGATTTTGATTATGATAAAGATATTTATTTTATCTTATCTTATCTCTATGTAATTTCTTTTAAATTAGAGATCAATAAATGTTTTGTACTCAATTATAGCTAAAAATAGCACATATGTAGCCTCCAAACTCCAAAGTCCCTATTATCTTCCTTCTCTTTTTCATTTTAGTTTATATTTTATTATATTTTTCTATCATTTATGTTTATCGTTCTCATGTTTTGGGCTTAGGGTCAATTATACTTTACCTTCTCAAACTTTCACTCAATTCATAATGTGCATCCGAAAATACTAATTGCATCAAAGTGGATTCTCAAATTTTCAAAACTTTCCAATCCCCCCATTCCGTTTACCAGCAGTGTTAAATTTAACAGAAATTCACTGCAAATATATACCTTTTGTCTAATTTAGTATTATTGACGATATAAAATATAAATAATATATATTATCAATTAATAATAAATTATAAAACATTAAATAATTTTTTTATTAATTTATATATGGTTAATGAATATTAAATAATTTCATTGTGTACATAAATTATTTATACTTGCTTGCAATTTAGGTATAAAATAATTATATATATATTTAATGATTTATTATTAATTGATAGAATATATTATTTTATATTTTATATGGTCAATGATAATAAATTATATGAAAATTACATATTTGTAGTGAATTTTCGTTAGATTTAACGTTTCTGGTAGACTGAGAAGTTTTGAAAGTTTGAGAGTTCACTTTGATGCAATTAGCAGTTTTAAAAATACATTATAAATTGAGTGAAGGTTCAAGAGGAAAAAATATAATTAACCATTTAAACTTAAAATTCAAGCAACCCATTTTAGAAAAACCCATACTCTGCCAGCAAAGCGCCAGCTAAATGGCTTTATATATATATATATATATATATATTCGACCAAGATGCAATTGGAGATGCTGGTTGGAAGTTTTTCGAGTGAGTTTTCTATTCTGAAAGTAATTGCTCCATAGATCCTATATCGCCTGTATGAAAGAAGAAATTGTGTAACGAATGGGACTCTTATTTGTACAAATAGTACTTTGGACTTGGAACGAGCAAGCTGCTAGCTGGCTAAACATGGGCAAGATCTTCTGATTGTTTCAATTCCATTAGCCTTTTGCATTTTGATGTATGGGGCCCATCGCCTCTTCCTTTTTTCTTTAGTTATTGCATTCCTTGTCCTCCTCACTTACCACAAAAAAGAAGGCCGGTAGAGAGGACACCAAATGCCTAAACAAGCCAAAAACTTACCATATATTTAACACAAATTTTCCGGTCCTCCCTCCAGCAAATTAGAACTAGTCACTAATCTAAGCATTAAAGTATTGAAAAAACTCATATAAGCAAAACAAATATATATATATACACACATATATATCATAAATCCATAATTCCCAATTCCATAAATAAAACAACTCAAGGCTCAAAGAATCAAAACGTTTTGCAAATGAGAATAACTTATAGCCGGTGACACCTGCAAGTCCATTTTATCAGAAACAAATGGGAACGTGCCACGTATGGGATTGATTAAAAACTTCAATTCTCCGCACTGCAGGGCATAACCCCCCTCCCGAAATCACCTCTCTCTCTCTCTCTCTCCCTCCTTCACTCTCTCTCCATCGAGGACCTCTTCTCTCACTCTCCTTCCCTCTACGTTGAGGACATTTTGTACCTGGGTAATTTCACGTTGGGTGGTCACGATACCTGCAAGATACACGTCGACTTCGTCAATTGTAAGATTTTCATCTGTTCTTTTCCTGAAGATAAGGGTTTTATTTTTTCTAATCCCCATGAATGATCTCTTGGCTTCGACGATGACCTCGCCAGCCAACAGGGATGACGTGCATGATCCAGCGGCAACTTCGAATACTATTGAGAATGATGACATGCTCATAATGCCAAAGGAATTTGCTGAGATCGAGCATATGAAGAGCTTATACATGAAGAGCACTGTCTCAGTACTGCGGGTTTTGAAGGAAATTCGGAGTGGGAGCTCAATTGTTAGCGTTTTTTCATTGCCACTGCTGCAAACCAGTGGGCTTGAGGAGACTTGGATTAAAGCTCCAATCCTTGAACTAGCAGCCAAGTAATTGGATTTTTTTTTTGGCTAAACTAATAATAGAAATGATATCATAATCCAAGCATAGACTCCATGTGGTTTTCACCGTACTCAAAATATCCTCGTAACAAAATCTAGTCAATCTAGGAAAGCTCTCTGCTTCTATAAAAATATTAAGATTAAAATTTCGGAAGTTGAAACAAAGATAACGTAGAACTCTCTTAAACGATGGCATTAGCTGCACTTGCAATCCTCGGCCATAGATCAGCACATTCCTTCCCAATAGGACCAGTAATTGCAGACCCTTTCATTTCTCCCTTTGGATTCACACCAACATGGTGACTCAATTGCGGGGTGAAGCCCAGAAGTTGAAGGGGGGAGAGAGAGGTGATTTCGGGTTAGGGATTTCTTGAGGGAGAGAGAGGTAGAGAGAGAGAGAGAGCAGAGAGAAAAGGGGGTTCGGGAGGGGATCTCCTGTAGCGCAGAGAGTTGGGATTTTCATCAATCCCTTACGTGGCACGTTCTCATTTGATTCCGATAAAAAGCGGAGACACCGGCCCAAAGCGCTTCTCTTTGCAAATATATACAAACTAATAGAAGAGTCTTATTGCTCTGCCGCTTGAAATATATGGTTGGAGTTGTCCAATTGATGTGACACCATCACATCACCATCGCTTAATGTCACGTAACTTATTAAAAAATAAAAAAATATTTAAAATAAAATAGAATTTGAAAATATAAAAAAATGAAGATTATAATTTTAAATTCTCTCTATTTTTTTATATTTATATTTATATATATTTTTAATAAATCGCTGATATCACATGTCGATGACACTAAGACACCTCTATCGAACTACTTCAGGTGCCATAATAAAAAATTTTCTTAAAGTCTTATTTATTTTCAGAAAACATCTTATCTCATCTCATCTCAAATTTTAATATAAAATAAAATAAATAATTTAATTTTTTTAAATTTTAAAATAAAAATAATATTAAAAAATATATTATAACAATATTTTATTTAATTTTTTAACTTTAATTTCAACTCATCTTATTTTCAAAAACAAATGAGATATCTTTTGGCAACAACACGGATCCGTCCTTTAAGTGATGAAAATGATACCTTTCATAGCATGATTTGCTCATAAATATTAAAAGGACAATTAGTCATATGAAAAAGAAGAAGGGATCCGAGTTTGGATTTCACATATTCTGTATAATTCTTTATGTAAAAGAGACAGACAACATATATATTAGTCTAAAATACTTCATGTTTTATATTAAAAAGATATCATTGATTAAAATGTTGGATAAGGATGTCTTTTAACTTCTTACGGGAATTTAAATGACTCAAATAGAAAGAAATATATAGAGACATGCTTGAGGCGAAATGATAAAGGAATACCATGAAATGGATGTAAGCATTTAATGTAATGATGCTTGATAATAAATATTATAGATCGTATTTTTTATATTTATCTATGATTCTATAAGCATTCATATTCCAATAACAACTGGAATAAATTTTAATAAAAAATTAAGTACAATATATATTACAAATAAAAATTAAATATTATGTTTTTTTTTTTTGGAATTAAACAATCAACTTCGAATTGAAGGTTAAGTAGCATTGTATTTTTTTTTTTAATATTTTTCTTTGAAAAACCAAATTCAATAATAATAATAAAAAAATCATGGGGACCATGCAAATCTTTCGATTCTGAAATGAAAAAATTATTATTATTTTCATCTCTCGCGAACGAAATTTTTTTCCTGATACGCAGGAAATGCAGCCGGTGATCCTTTGGCTTTTGGGGTCTCCTCAGTATTAGACCAGCATAACCCATGTGAACAATGGAGGGAGGAAAATAAACAGCCTCTCCCTCTCCCACATTCGCTTTGATCAACTTTTCAGAGATAGAGAGAGATTTAGCTCTTAGAGAGAGAAAGGGGTGTAGAAAGCAGCTAGAGTCAATCAGTGACCATGTCCCTGGGCTATGCAGAGAAGCTTTCGTACATAGAAGATGTGGGAAAAGTTGGAATGGCGGAATATTTCGACTCGCCTTACATTTTGCAAGAAAAAGTGGGGCTTTTTTGTTTTTCATTCACATTCTCGCTCCGTAGTTTGTTTGTTTGTTTTTTCAATTTGATTGTCATTGTTCTTTCTTTTTGATAACTTTGATGATCTTAAGGCACCCTGATACCCATGAATGTAATATAGTTTTCTGTAGTTAATCCTGGAGAAAGTATGGTTAGTTTTCTGCTTCTGCAACCATGTGCTATTCTAACTTGTTTTATGAGATCTCATATATTGGTTTTGGCATTCATGTTCTGGCTAAGTAGCAATTGTAATATAATTATGCGTGGCATTCTTGATCAACTACTTGCTTTGGGACTTTGGACGCTTCAAAATACATGCCTAGGGTCGTGGAGGTGCAGTTCATAATTATTTATATTGTATTCTGCAGATAGTCGAGGTACATCATAAATTCATGTTCTCTAAAGTTGAGAGATGGGTCGCGGTTTGGGATCATCGAGGATATTATAGAAAATACGCATCTTTTATTTTTATTGATGGAGTAGAAAAAATGCGATGAATTATGGATTTACATGTAATTGGTTTTATTTGATCTCATGTGCTTGTGGTCCTCTCAAAGTTTTCTTCCCGTTTTTGGTGTAATGGAATTTTTAAGAATTTTTCTGTTTTTTCTTTCTAACGACGCTGACCTCAACTTATTTGATTGTTTTGTTTTTTGTCTTGGCAGATTGAACGACTGGCCATGATGATACAAAAGGTTAGAACTTCAACATTTCAAACATCTCATCGATGATAGCTAAGTCCTTGTTTTGATAGATGATATTAATCAACGTTTTAAAGTCTTTTGTTTCTACTTGCAGAGTAAGCATCTAGTGGTGTTTACAGGTGCAGGAATATCAACTTCTTGTGGTATACCTGATTTCCGAGGCCCCAAAGGAATATGGACACTTCAGGTGAAAATTTGTGAAATTTTTCAGGAGCTTTAATACACCCTCTGTTTTTCTTCTTCTTCGTCTTCTTTTTCCTTTCCTTTTATCTTATTTTTTTGCAAAGCATATTAATTTAAATAATTCTTCATCCTCTACCTAACTCTTATTGAGCATGGAATGGGCTAATTAAATTTAACAAGTAGCATATAGTTTTTTTTTTTTTGATTGGCACTGGGTGTCCGGAACAAAGTCCCGACTAATCCCTGAGGTGCACAGGCCCTCGGCAAGGAGTTTCCCGCAAGTGCACCTCGGTTAATTTAAGGGAAAAATCCTCCAGTCCGATGACCCCTAGAGATTGTTTGCACCTAAGGAGATTTGAACCTTAGACCTAGGAGGAGTATACCCCTAAGCCCAAGGCTTTTACCACTTGAGCCAACCCCTAGGGGTTACAAGTAGCATATAGTATACTTTTCTCATACAATTTTGCCTTCTGAATCATCCATAATGTGGGGATTTCTTTGTTATTATTGTTGGAATCTTACTCATAAGACAATGACCTGTAATTTAAAATTAAAAAAAGAAAAAGTCTCTTTACCTTGTCGATCAGTGGCATTCTTTTGCACAGTTGCTTCTCAAGTCATCCCATGTGCAACATACCATGGTTGTGATAGCAATCAACACCATAATTATCCCTTTGTATGACTCTTCTGACCCTGAATTATAGTACAGTGTGAAGGTCAAGCCTTGCCTGAAGCATCATTGCCTTTTCACCGTGCAATGCCTAGCCTGACTCATATGGCATTGGTTGAACTAGAGAAGGCTGGTATTTTGAAGTTTCTTATTAGTCAGGTATGGATGCCTTGTGTCCTTCTTTAACCATGTATGATTCTATCCCAATGGGAGATACTTTAGCTTGAAACTATGTAGATGAATGCCAAATTTAGTCTTATTATAATTCTGCCTAGAATCTGTTTTCTCTTTTGATGCTTGCATGAGTCATTATTTCATTCGATAAATTGTTATTTTTGAGATTAGCTTGTGTTGTTCCATTGTTACATATAGTTTTTGCTATCTGCAACAATTCAGACATACTGCCAATGCTAGGTTTACATTATATGTTTTTGCTGATAATTCTTTTCCCAATCATGCTAAGTACAAAATAATGTTGAAACGCATAGATCCTTTGTGTTTCTTGTGTCTCTCGGCATTATTCCATGAAGTGGGTCATATGTAGCGATATATGGAACTCTATGAATTTATTTTTCAGGTTTCATTTCTCATAGCATATTATTTTTAATTTCTAGAATGTTGATGGCCTCCATCTT
Organism: Pterocarya stenoptera; assembly: GCA_003123785.1. NCBI lineage: Eukaryota > Viridiplantae > Streptophyta > Magnoliopsida > Fagales > Juglandaceae > Pterocarya > Pterocarya stenoptera. The sequence continues at coordinate 5,609 of QEOT01008156.1, read as the reverse complement.
CGGTCTGGGTTTCCAAGGGAGAAACTTGCTGAATTGCATGGAAATTCCTTTATGGAAGCTTGCCCTTCCTGTGGAGTCGAGTAAGACCAAATATTTTCACTAGAACTGATTTGTAATTATAGCATTCTGATTTTGAATGCTTCTCCTTTCCTTCTTAGGGCTGTTTTGGTTTGAATGTATAATAACTTGTTGATGCTCTAATTATTATACACCTAAAGTTTCTGTTTTCCATTCTGAAGCTTAAGATTCCTATTTACTGTTTAGGTACTTGCGGGACTTTGAGTTGGAAACTATTGGTTTGAAGGAGACATCAAGACGTTGTTCTGATGTAAAATGTGGAGCAAAACTTAAGGATACGGTTCTTGACTGGGAGGTACAAATTTTAGTTACATTTTTTAAAAATATTTTTAATTTTTATTTTTGTTGAGGTTCAGAATCTAAATTGCAATTGGTTTATCATGGTTGGCTGGACATGGAATTTCAAGCTAATCCTTTTGTTTATAATGCAAGTATACTAATTATAAATAGTAAATTTGTTTGAGCTGGTGCCTAATTTAGTCAAATTTCTGAGAAATCTCTCTCTCTCTCTCTCTCTCTCTCTCTATATATATATATATATTCAGGATGCCTTACCCTCGAAGGAGATGGATCCTGCTGAGAAGCACTGCAGGATAGCTGATGTTGTATTATGTTTGGGGACGAGGTAAGTGTAAGGTTTGATCCTTGCAGTGAATCATCTTTCTTTCATTCTCAACTTCTGTTTTTTGAGAAATACAGAAATCTTGGGCGAACTGAATATAGAAATCTTATTATCGGTTCTTTTGTTTAAATCTTGGGCAAACTGAATATAAGGGCCCTTGGGATTTCTAACTTTCTTCCATTCGTGTTTTTTTGATGGACTGTGCGTAATTTCTCCTCGTAGTTTGCAAATAACTCCAGCATGTAACCTTCCTCTTAAATCACTTCGTGGTGGGGGAAAGATTGTCATTGTGAATCTTCAGGTATTTCCTCTTTTGTTCTAGTTCATTGCTTACTCAGAAATTCTTTTGTTCTAAATGGTTTCACTGCTTGCTCAGAAAAACCAAAGTGCATTAAGGGGATGTTTGGAAGTATTTCCCATCCCATCCCATCCCATCTCATTTCCTTCCCAAACATCACTCAAACATAAACACTTTCAAACTAATCATTAAAACTTTACCAAACTTTCAAATAAAAAAAAATAAAATAATTCAACCTTTTCAAATCTCAAAACAAAAATAATATTAAAATATTATATTCTAACAATATTTTAACTTCATAATATTTTTTATTCAACTTTTTTTCTCTCTTTTTCCAAAACCCAAAAAATACTTAACTCAAACTATCTCACTACTATTCACAAACCATTTTATTACTATTCATAAAATTCTCATCTTATCTCATTTCCCAAGCATCCCCTAAGAGCTCAATTACTTATAAAAAAAAAAATATTAACTTAGTCTAATACTAGTAACTTAATTCTGTTATTATTGAATAATGATTTCCTGTGTGTCAAGTAGCAATTGCTAACCAGTGCTCCAAAGTTATATGTCGCCACATTACTGCTATTAGATAATATATCAGGATGTATGCATTTGGCTGAAGGTTTATACCAGTTGACTATAGGATGATTAGATAAGTTTTGACATTTAACTTGTGCTCTATGATTTCTTTACTTAAAATTTTAAACCCTCTACTTTAAACTTCTTTCTTTCTTGTTTAGTAGCCATTTCCATATACAAGGTAAAATAAACTGATGCAATATTGAATTGTCACTCTGTCACTGGTATGGCATCATACATTTATGCTTAGCCATCTATGCTCTGGTTACTTAAGTTGTGATTTCTTCGACTTTACAGAAAACTCCAAAGGACAAGAAAGCAAGTTTGGTGATCCACGGGTGTGTAGATAAGGTATTGCAATTTATGTCTTTTGATTGCAGAGAGATCTTTTCTGTTCTTTTTTCCCCTGGTTTTGGAATGGTGAAACTTGCACCAAGCAACCTTTGAAATTTCTTTTACCTAGTTGAGGTCTTCTTTGCCCTCTCAAGTCTATACAATGTATTGGATGTATATAACTGATCAGCATTCAAGTTTTAGTAATAAAAGTATACTTTAACTTGAAGTTTTCAACATGCATACTGTGTAAGTGTACTTAGTATTTAGTTGCTCATTATCAGTCACATATTCTGTCTTGACTTGTCCTTTTGCCAAGTATTGATTTGCAACAGAACAGGTTATTGCAGGTGTTATGGACTCACTTAACCTGCAGATTCCGCCATTTGTCAGGATTGATCTTTTCCACGTCATTCTAACTCAAGCCTTGAGTATAGGTAACTCTCTTTGGATTTATAATCAATACGTTTTATACTTTTGTTTATGATACTCAAAGTCACATGAACTTTTTTTTTTTTTTTTTATAAGTAAGAAAACAAAGTCACATGAACTTGTGTTATATATGTGTGCCGCATACGCTGTTATCCTTCCAATGTGCCCCTTTTTATGCTACACTCTGAGCTATGAC
>QEOT01008154.1:803-109099 GCA_003123785.1 Pterocarya stenoptera | reverse complement strand
TTTTTTTTTTTTTTTTTTTTGCAAACTACCATTTTCAAGTGATTTCAATTTCTTGAAATTAAATAAAAAAAAAAGTACTTTCTTATATTTGAAATTGTTCAAACCAGAATGGAAGAAATTGCTTGATCTATTACAAATAAGAAATAATTAATTCTAAAATATTCTTTAGCAAATTGTGTTGTCCCATTGTTGACATTTTCATCAAACTATTTTTTTCTATGAATTATTCGATTTTCTCTAAATATATGTTCTATTTCCATACTAATTGCAATTTTTTTCAATGAAATCATGAAAAATTTCAATCCATTTTTTCTATAATCTTGAAAAAACAGAAAAAAGAAATAAGACATTTTAACTTAACATGAATGGCTACATCTATATGCATAACTTTGGATTGAAGACTTTTACTTACAATATTGACCGGAAATAATATATTATGCCATATGATCATGCCTAATATGAATTTAAAATTCTCAATTTCATATGCTACTAAACAATTAGCTTCAATTTTTATTTTAGGGTCTTCAGTTATTTTTACTAATTGTAATAAAACTCTTCTTATTTGTGGAGTTTGAAGTTTTATTAATTTGATACTTCCAATTTGACTCTCCCAACATACTTGTGAGAGTAACTTAAAAGTTAAACTCGACACATTATCTTGCAAAATTTTTCATCACTTTGTTGATGAAGAAAGCAAAGAATAAATATATGGTACCATCCCAAAGATTATATAGCTTTTTGACAGGAATTAGCCATATCACATATAATAAGATTAAAATTATGACAAACCACATGGTGTATAAAGTGATTAAAATTTATATCAAGTAGTCTTCTTTGCAGCCATTGTTTTTTTTCTTTAATATTAAATACATTATTATAATCTTATTCTCGAATATTATTAATATCAAGTTCGAGACTTTTTATCAAACTTCAATTCAGTATAAGAAGTTCTTGGGGTTTGTGTTGGCAGCCAGAGCAACTAGAACATCATCAAATTAATAAAAACAGTTGATCAAATGTATTTCCCTAATTTTCTCCACGAGAAGATAAAAAAGCCCTCAACTCTTGACTATGTTTAAGATGCATGAGTAACTCAAGGAGTTGCCCATACACTCTCATATCATTCGAGACAGATTTTTAATAACTTAAAAAATAAAAAAAACTGCTTGTTCCCAAAAGGATAAGTTAATGTTTAATTTGGGCTTCTTGAAATCATTACAAATGGGAATAATTTATCCCACCCAAGCAATAAAATATATTGTTCACCACCCAAATCCTCAATTTGAGATATTATAATCCCCTTAAATTACTATTCAAAGTCCCACGTATATTGTTGAGGAAGTAGACTTTGATATTATTAGTAATGACTCAAGAAATAACTCATTAATATTATGACCGTAAACCCTTGAAATGATTATAACAGACAAAAACTTCTATCTCCTACGCAAATGTAGGATCCTGTTCACTTGAGGCCTCATTTGGCATTGAGCCGGCCTTGTTCTTGATGCCTTGTTTGCCAAATAGATAATCAGATATAGGAAAAAGCGAGGTCAGAATTTTCAGCACAATAAGATTGGTGATAAACCTTCTGAGGACCCTTTTTTATGGTTGTGCACTTCATAACAGATGATCATATGAAGATTACAAAGCTTTGTCAAAAGTTCAACCAAAATCTTTGCATTTCAAACGCACTTCAGCAATACAAGTTTGGTGACAAATGTAGTTGTTAGGACCCTTTGGTGGTGCACGTGAAAGCTACCGAATAAGCGAACTTTTGGGCTTGAGTTCATTTGAAATGAGTCAGGCTCATTGTCACTATGGGTGGGCGACGAGCCACCCCATCCGGTCCGTCCGCCTCCTCTTCTCCCATCCGGCCCCCGTTTGAGGCGAACGAGGGCACCCGCTCAGCATGCAAGCGGACCCTTGCATGGTTTTGGAAGCTGGGGGCAGAGCCTGCCGGCCCACCTAGGCCCAAGCAGTTTCCTCAGTCCGCATATATATATAACAAATTTCTTTACTAAAAACGACGTGGTTTTGTTATAGGGACTCGTTCTCAATGTTAAACCTCCTCCTCCTTTGCGTTTCTCTCTCTCTTTTCTCATTTTATAGATCTATCCAGTCGTCCTCGCCCCATCCCCCGATGCTATATTATTTTAAATCATGTTTTAATCTTTCTCAATTGGACACTTTATCCCCCGAGCGATTTTATCGCGAGTCAATAATAATAATAATAATAATATCATAATCTAAAGTTTAGATGGAGATTCTGATCAAAGTTGGAACGCATATATGGAAAATGACGAAACATGACTGAAATTGAATGAAGAAAAAAATAGAATTGAACAAATGGACCACCACGCTCTTTAGAGAGAGCGACAGACGAGTCTCGATATCTACCAAAGTTTGAAGCTCGACCACACTTCCTGCATGAGCTTTATCTCTTCGGCTTATTTTTTTTTTCTATTTATGCATTCCATCTTCCAATAATCCATCCACCATTTTTTCAGTGGCTCTGGTGTTGCCATTGCGTTCACGTTGTGCCACATGATATCCCCTCCCATAAGACAACAAGATTCCTGATTTTTGTCAGACGCACAATTTATAACACTCCCACCTTGTTCGTGCGCATCTCCCTTTTGCTCCTTGAGCACTGCTTCTCAAGTGAGTTTACCCGCTAGTCTGCTTCTGCCCGAGTCTAATTCCCAGGTAGCTTTTTCGACTGTAATGATCCTCATTTGAAAACCACTATAGAGAAAAATTTTGATTCGTCAATCCTCATGTACACTAACTAATCGGGTTTTCTTTGAGAGACCGGCATCTCTTAATTGGGTATTCGTTCTTTGGTTTTCATTATTATTTTTTTTCTTTTGTAACGAATACGGGCATTTCTGTTTGGGGTTCTAAATGGGGTTTGTGGACTCGTTTGTATTCATATTTTTACTATGAATTTATTTTACGAGGATCATTGATCGGTCGTCGTTGGCCTTCTTGTCTCTGTCACATGGGTTGGCTTATTTCGGCCATCGATACTATCTTGTACATCCATTCTGTTAATTTTAGATTCTTCCTCGTTACTCAGACTTGGGATTTCATGTTTGTGGTGGCACATGCATTGGTTCCCATTTATTGCATATTTGCTGGACGAGTTTTTAATATTTAAGTGTATATTTGATGTCTGCTGATTATTTGCTTCAGAATCAGAGGGATATTTATTTGCAAAAGTCTAATCATGCACCTTTTACATCTTCGCTTTAGCAGTTGATGATTATTCGTTGAAGTGAAATCTGGGTTTTTTCTACATTTGAGTTGATTGGCGAAACAGATTAAGAGTGTGTAGCGATCCTCATATTTCTGAATTTAAATAAGTTGGAATATGCTTATTATGTTGCTTTTTATGTAGTTGTTATCCATGATAATTTTGGGTTGCCTTGTTTCTAGCTTATTTTTACTTTGAAATTATTTTCTAAGGAACTGAATTTACAGGTTACTCTTTCAACTATTTTGTATTGGAGTAACACTTGTGAGAAAGTTACTACTTCATTATGTCTCCAAAGGCACTAGACTACGAGTCACTGAATGAAAACGTGAAGAAGGTCCAATATGCTGTTAGAGGTGAACTGTATCTTCGAGCTTCTGAGCTTCAGAAAGAAGGGAAGAAGGTATACATACTCGCTCTCTTTGGCCATTCTGTGGTCATAAGGGGCTGCGTTTCTTGCACCTTGTTTTAGAGATTTGATTAGGGATGCTTTTTGTAAGGTTAAGTTATTTCATTTTGCTGTGAGCTAGTTATGTAGTTTCTAATGAATTTAGGGGTACGAAAGTATTTCATAAAGATTAATATCCTCTTTTTTATTGGAAATTACTGATGAGTTCTTGTATTTCATGTCAAATAGCAAAACCTCATTCATAGTTCTGACATAACATTGGATCACGATATCGATTTGTGCTAGAATGCCTGTCAATACTGTCTATGTGGCTTTAGTCCAAATTAAAATCCAGTAGATGTTGGTTGTGTAGTGTGTGCACTTTCATATGCTTATTCTGCAACCGCTGAAAAGAAAAATTAAAAATAATTTATAACTACTGTGTTGCCTAGTCTTTTGCACAGTATCTTTAGGAACTTGTATTCTGGGCTAAAGTTTGGTATTGTAGCATTGATACTATCTTCTACTCCTTATAAAGTTTGCTGAGGTATGGTACCAATGCTTGAGGAATAGCTTAAATCAATTTTGTTCTTTTTAAATGCCACTATTCTGGGTGTATGTATTTCATTGTCTCATTATTTTCATATTTTAATGTACAGATTATTTTCACAAATGTTGGTAATCCTCATGCGCTAGGACAGAAGCCACTGACCTTTCCTCGCCAGGTTCGTCACAATCGCCTTATANCTTTGGAAAGTTTCAAAGTTGATAAAAATGGATGTGACATGGGGACCTGAACTTGAGTTGACGTGTTAGAGGGCCAGTAATAAATTGGCTGTTTAACTTTCAATCGCCCTTTCTTCCCTTATAAATCTTGCTTGGTTCTTGGGAGGGCATTTTAATTACAATGTATAGATCCATTAACCTCGTGAAGATTGATTTATTGTCTACTTTCATTTGCATATAATGTTACAATATCTTATTAATAATTAAGTTGCTGACTTTCCTTTCTTGTAATGCTTAGTATCGAAATTAAATCTCTTAATATTGGAATATGATCAGGTAAGAGCAATGGTGATTATAAACCCTGGAAACCCCACAGGTCAGTGCCTTAGTGAAGCTAATTTGAGAGAAATACTGAGGTACTGTTACCAAGAAAACTTAGTCTTGCTTGGAGATGAAGTTTATCAGCAGAACATATACCAGGATGAGCGTCCCTTTATCAGTGCTAGGAAGGTATATATTCTCCTGCTGTTTAATCTATCTGTGTCTGAGCTTCTGCATGTACCATCAAATTGTATTTACACTCTAGTTTCCTAATTACTCTGAAGGTTCTGATGGGTATGGGGTCACCCATAAGCAAGGAAGTACAGCTTGTCTCTTTCCACACTGTGTCCAAAGGATATTGGGGTGAATGTGGACAGCGAGGTGGATACTTTGAGATGACCAACATTCCTCCAAAGGTTTGTCTATATACGGCTTGCATATTCGGGATTTGCTCAGATAAAGGATAATTTTTACATATATGTTTCTTTGTGAAGCACTTGAAATAAAAAACACAAATTAAATATTTTGCAAATCACTAATAAGAAAAAGCCAACAAAAAACAATGTTAAGATGTGGGCTACTAGATGTTGGAACTAAATATTCTTCTGACTTATGTAGAAATGCAATGCAAGTAAAATAGTTCTTTATTTCAGATGGTATTTTAGATTTCCTCTCTTATATCATTACTTGATGTTGCAGACAGTTGATGAGATCTATAAAGTTGCATCAGTATCACTCAGCCCAAATGTCCCTGCACAGATATTTGTGAGTTAGAGCTTTTTTTTTTTTTTTTTTTCACTTTTTTTTTTCTGGGTTGTATTAAATTCTGCATTGAACAGGGGACACCGAGTTCTGTTTTTAAAGCCTAACATCTTGCGGTGAAAATTACTTTTCTTTCTCTGTTTACAGATGGGGCTGATGGTGAACCCACCCAAACCTGGAGATATTTCTTATGAGCAGTTTGTTCGGGAAAGGTATGATTCAGAATCATGCTTGGTAATTGGTGGTTAACTAGTACCATCATTTTGTAGGAGCTTTATTTAACTACTACGAAATCAGTTACCCAAAACATGTGATGAAAGGAAATTAAATATCTGATTGTGGATCTTTACTTGTTCCACATAAGTGGATAAAAAGAGATGCTTCTTTTTGGGATGTTGATGTTCTCTGGTGATGAGCTTTTGCCTCTCTGAGGGGTAAATAATATTACTTTATGAACCATGAAACATGCAGCAAAGGAATTATCGAATCACTAAGGAGAAGAGCAAGGATGATGACTGATGGATTCAATAGCTGCAGAAATGTTGTTTGTAATTTCACAGAAGGTAAACTGTTTCTCGAAATATGTAAGTAATATTTTTTTTATATCAAGTGGCTGGTTATTGTTGACAACTGAGAAAATTGGCTTTAGGTGCCATGTATTCATTCCCTCAAATACGCTTGCCACCTAGAGCAATAGAAGCTGCCAAAAGGGCTGGAAAGGTTCCAGATGTTTTCTACTGTCTCAAACTTTTGGAAGCCACTGGCATTTCAACGGTCCCTGGCTCAGGATTTGGACAGAAACAAGGGTGATTTACTTTTTTCTCCTTTCTCTGTGGGGCTTGGTTCTTATTTACCTATATTCCGAAGGCATCTTCTTTCTATTTCCTTTTCTAAGGCTAGAATAAAGGTCTTCCTATCTTTACAATGCTTCTTCTACCATTTCTGTCTAACCATATTCACTTTTCATTGAAAAAGTTGAGTCTCTCCTGGTTCTATTATCTATATTATCTACACAAATTGGTTTTTGTCAGTCTCTACCCTGAAAGCTTTTTTCACACGATAATTGCCTTTAGGTTTAGCTAGACATAAATAAGCTCAGTATTGCTTTTAATTGCTTTTACCTCAGTATTGAACATAAATAAGCTAGACACCTTTAAGGTGCTGTTCCTGATAGTTTCTTAAATGCGGTCGTATCGAACTGAATACTTTTTCCATATAGGGTCTTCCACTTGAGGACAACAATCTTACCGGCCGAGGAGGACATGCCGGAAATCATGACCAGTTTCAAGAAATTCAATGACGAGTTTATGGAGCAATATGAAGACCACAGAGGTTATTCGAGGATGTAAAGAATGCTTCAAATCTCTAAGTTGTATCATATTTTTTTTCCGGCTGTCACAAGCCATTTCATGTTTACTTCCCAAACTTTTATTATCCTCTCTCCCTGGAATATAAACTTCGCTCTGTTGAAGATCATTCTTGCATTTCCCATCTTCCTATATCTTCTGATGTCATATTTCAATCTTTTTACTGCAACTCTAACTTTAAGCTAAGTTTGTAGCCATATATGCTTGAATTGATCAAATATTGCCAAGGAATTCCCATATTTGTTTCTGAAAAATTATATTCTCAAGTCGGTGTGTAGAGCACATTTAGTAAAGTTGTTGCATGGCATAATATGATTTGGCAGATAAATTTTAAATTTTGAATCTTATAAAACAAATTATGTGAATGATTTGCTCTACACACCGGCATGAGAATAACATAACCATTTTGTTTGTTCCTGTGCACATTCACACTTTAGAAATATTACACTATGCATCCTCCAAGTATCACCGTTTTTATAATATGCATCCTAAATTATCAAATTTTAGTAATTTGCACCTTGGTTAAAATATTATTGTTAGGATTTTGTCACATGTCCCATTTCTATCATTCCTAACAATTAAATCATAATCAATGATGGATTTAGGATATCAATTACTAGTTTTGATCATTTATGGTTAAAAAAAAAAGTGTTGGTAATTTGAGCCTCAAACTTTATAAGGATGGAGATCATATCACCTTTTTAAGACCAAAATTAAAGTTATTTTGCGTAATTTGAAAGTTGGTGTTCATACACTTTTTTAAGAAACATCCCTTTCTTTGGTTTTTACTTTCCAGGAAAAAGAAAAAGAGAGTGGCTTTCTAACTTTACACGCTCCCTTTCTTCAAAAAAAAAAAAGAGAGAGTTGTGGTGTGAATAACGATATCCAATCCTAAACAAAAGTTCTCCCAATCATTTAGAGTTAAAACTTTTTTTTGAGTGTAATGCTTTGGCATCAAACCATCATCATGGATATTGATCTGCTACCAAATCCCTTGATAATCAAATCTTAAAAAGCTGCGGATATTAATGGCTTACCACTGAAATATTATACATCAGTTATTATTTACTCTCACACTTTACATTAAACATTTATAATTTTTTTTTCTTTTTATAGAATGTGAGGATGTGTTACATAGGATGTAGGTGTGGGTATGGGGTAATGAATAATGACTGATGAGAAAAAGTTTTATTTAATTTATTATATTTTTTTACTATCTTATAATGTGTGATTATTTATTGTGTGTTTGTCCGTGAATTAATCATTTAATTGACATTAAAAGAAATATTAAAAAAATGATAATATGATAAATATATATATTTTTTTAATAATATATAAGAAAGTGTTTTTTATATCTTAAACTACTTTGTAAGCATCAAGTAATTAGATATGGAAAACTAATTTCTAATAAAATAACAACGAAAAAGTCTCTTCCAGTTCCAGATTTTTTTTTCTTATTTCTCTCTGAGATTGATGTTTGGCAATAAAGCGGTTTTTTCAAAACTTGTTATCATATTTACATAAAACGTTAATTATAACTTCAAAATCAAAGAAAGAGAATAATGCAGGACATGGTGGTGATCCCCAGACCCAATAACCGGGCGCTAAAGTGACTCTTCCGGTCTTCCCCCCCTAAATTCTCTCTGCCCACGGACGCTTCACGGGCACCCTTCTCTCTCTCTCTCTCTCTCTCTCTCTCTCTCTCTACTTAGTTTCTTTCACTTTTTTTTTTTTTATAAAAATGATTTTGCAGTCATAAGTCAGTCGCATATTTATTTTCTTTTAAAGTAAATGAATATAAAATTTATATTAAAAAACTAATTTTTAATAATAAAATATACTTTTTTTTTTCAAAAGACTAGCTCGTATTTACCCAATTCATGACTTATTTAATATTACTTTTTTATTTATAAGTGTTGTTACTGTGCCACCCAATTTTAAATATTTTTCCTTTTCAATTTGTAAATTTTTCCTTTATTTAAATATATTTTAAAAAAATATCTATACACATATAAATTATTCTTTAATTATGAAAATAAATAAATAAATAAAATACATAAACTGTCAATTCTAGAGAAAAACTAAAGGACACAGTATCATTTTCCTTTATTTATTTATTAGTGAATAGGCCAAGTGCTTCTGTCACGGGGGTGGCGTCTTCTTCCTCGGGTTCCCTTTCTCTCTCTTTATTTCATTGGGTATAAACAAAGAATAATGATAGGGTTAATTGAACCTTTTTTTTTCCTCTTTCTCCTTCCTCATAATTTAAATCCTATTTTGGAATTTTTTTGTTCTCTTTCTCACAACTCCTTCAAACAGCTTCTTCAAAACTCTTTCCCTCATAAAACAACCCAACACAAAAGCCCTTCCCTTTTCATCTCCCACCTCTCACCCCCGTTCTTTTGATTCTTCCTCCTCACCACTTTCCTACTGCTTTCATTTTATTCCCTCCCCCCCTTACCGATCCTCTGCACCTAACTTTATTCCCTTATTATTCTCGAATCCTTTATTTATTACCTCAAGTATTTGGCTTGGCTTTGGATCAGTCATTAGCTAGCATGGGGTTCTCCGGGAAAGCACTGCAACTGCAGGCTGATGGAGGCTTGGAATCCGACGGGAAAAAATGGGTCATTGCTGGAATCCCCTTACGGGCTCCGTTGAAGCCGATATATACCAACCCCGTGGACGCGTGGGCGGGCTGTGACGGCAGCGAAGAGTGTTCGACGACTCCGACTGGGGAGGAAGCTCGGATTCCGACCAGGTTGACGTGCCCGCCAGCTCCGAGGAAGCGAAAGCCTTCTTTGAAGTGTAACTACGGCGGTGTCAGGGAGTTCTTCACGCCTCCGGACTTGGAGAGTGTGTTTATACAGAGGGCTAGCTAGCTTGATAGTTTGATTGTGGGATTTGGGAGAGTTTTAACTCGTTATTTGTCAACCAAATTGTGCTATTCTCCTTCGTGTCTTCTGTTTCTTTCTCTCTCGTTGTATTCTCTGACTATGTTAGGCTTCTTTTAGTGGATTAATTAGGTCTTTCATGTACAGGGTCGATCTCACAAATAAATGAGAAAAAGACTTTGGAAATTTAGCTTCTGCTAATGAGTTTCTTGACGAGCTTTCTTTCTTGCTTGTTAGCTTACTAGTTCTTGATTTACCAGAAGAAGAAACATAGTTCATTACCTTTATGGTTGTGTAGCACTTTAATGGCACTTTGAAGTTGAACAAGGTGGTGATCTGAATTTCCTTTCATTTTCATTTTCTATTTTTCTTCTTCATTTATCTATCTTAATCTAAAACTGTTCGTGTTCATGCGTACATGCAAGTGCAAGTCAAAATCAAGGTAAGCAGCCAAAAGTTGTCAAACCCAAGTAAAGGTAAATCCTTTTCTAGGGGTAAGAAAGATGCCGCAAGGTTGCAGAGAGATTGACAAGGACAATTCCTCACTTAAGCCTTAGCCATATTCCCCTCCAGCAGTCCCTTTATGCTCTGCCATCATTCCCCCTTTAGACTTGAGAGCTTGGTCTTTGAGTGTCCCCCACACCCACCTCGGACTCTTATGATGGTGTGAAGGTTCTCTCTAGTCCTTTCTGTGATTGGTCATAATAAAAAGAACAAAACACATGTGGGAGGGGAGATTAGAATCCTATGTCACTTGAATGGTCCTTATTTAGCACTTTCGAGCTCAAGTTTTGAAGACATGAGACGCACACTCTTTTTTCATTTTTACTTCAAAAGTGTAATTGGAATGGCCATCAAGAAACTAGGCTGGCCGGGAAACTTTTTTTTTTTTAACAAGTGGATGATATCATTTTCAGCCAATTGCAGAAAAAGGGGGTAATATAATTTTGAATAAAACTAGTCCCACCGAGGATTCATACGATGGAATATGCTCGATAATTTTTTTTTTTTAATTTTTTTTGTCTAATGATTAAGAAAATATTTTTTTTAATAATGTTATAATTTTTTTAAAAAAATATTTAAAAATATGAAAAATAAATAAAAAAAAAAGACCCATTAATCTTGTCGGAGCCATTCTCGTGATGGTTAAGGAAGTACTTCACCTAATCTAGGGTTTATAGGGAGATTAAGGCTTCGTTTGGAAGTCAAAATCAGCTCAACTCAATTTCCTTTAAAACTTTATTTGCAATCCAAACATACTTTCAAGCCGAATTTGATCCTAAACTCAACTGTAAACTGTAGATAGACGAGACAACTTTACTCATCTGTAAACTATTTCGATCATCTGCCACGTTTTGACCATTGGCTAATGTGCATACCCACATTTGGCTACAGTACATGCACGGACGCTTAAAATGATACTCGGTCAAATATAAGATATAATAATAATAATAATAATAATAATAATAAAAAGAATAAAACAGTATTATAACACGGAAAAAAGATACTCGTGGGACCCTTTTTTTTTTATTCAGACAAAATAGTACAAAACAGTATACAAATTCGTTCGGTTTGCATCTCAGGTGAACAATATAAAATAATAATAGAACTATTCTTTTTTACAACTTTTTGTAAATATATCTAAACTCATTTTAACATCTAAACACATTTTAAATTCATTTTAGTGGACCCCACTAAACTCATTCAACAATCTCAAATCACTATTATTTATAAAAAAATTCAACTTAACTCAACTCAGTTTAGCATCTAAATGTAACCTAAAAAAATATTATTGGGATCGGTGCCATGTCAAGAAGCAATAGTGGTGCAACACGTCTTGAAATCATATTTGGAATGTAGTGGGTCATTTTTGGATTAGAATACTCAAAGAAAGTGTGAAGTACTTTGGATTGAGTTCCATTATTGGTGACCACATGTAAGGAGATTATTGAAAGAGCAATTACCAGTCATTCATTAATGCATGGTCTTAACTTTTACATACCCTATTTGAGTTCAATTTAATCATTTACGGAGAAAAGGGAACAAGACAACTTTAATAGATATTAATGGATGCAGGAATTATTTACTTCTATTGCCACGTTAAGGTCTAATCATTACGTTTTAGATGAGATGAGATGTTTTGTTAAAAATTAAATAAAATATTATTAAAATATAATTTTTATTTTTATTTTTATTTTTATTTTAAGATTTAAAAAAATTAAATTATTTATTATATATTATATAGTAATTTAAAAAAATTATAATAATAAGATGAAATGAGATATTTTATATATTCAAACCGAACCTAAATACTTACTTTATCTTGAAAACTTAGCTAATTTCTCTGATCTGGCACTTATCCACTTCTTCATCCATTAGGTGAAAACAGATTAATTAAAACAATATTAGTTAGGCCTGCCTAGCTAATACTTTTCAAGATTCGTGCTAAGCATATTATTTTATAAATGAAGCATGATCACTTGAGTCCAACACCACACTGCAATGAGCAATCATATCCAGATTCGGTCTGGAATTGAAATTATCTAATTTTTTAAGTGTCACCAACCTAGCCTACTATTATATTAATGTATTGTTTATATATATAACTTGGTGATCATGATTCATCTCTCTTTTAACTTGGTGGTGAAGGTCTTTCTTATACCATCTCTCTTTGTCCTATAAGGAAAATCTCCCAAACGCATATATGTGCCTGTATATGTATGTACGTATATGGATTGAGGAATCTTTGCTCGACAGAAATAATTCATAGAATAAAGTGTAACTTATTGTGATATATCGTATTTTAATGTAAAGTAAATCTAACGTATCATATCTAATCACATTAATTTATATATTTTATTTTTTAAAATCTATTTGTAATGGTATTAAATTTAGTCAAGTGATGTGACCACATATATATGAGAGAGAGAGCATGCAATCCGCAAATTTTGTGTTGTCATTATCTCTATCTACACGTACATATATCTCTAGATAAATAAGTATTATATAGAGATAAGTTAGACGGTTACAAAAGATTTTACAAACTGTTATAATTTCATATAATACGTTAAATTTATTTTATAATAAAAATAATTTACAAGTTTTTGAGTTTATTTTTATAAAATTACTTTATGGCTAAACCATTTTCCTTATATATAACATTTTGAGAACTTATATAAGGAAAAAAAAATATCCTATACAATTATGAACAAAAGATTTTGGATAAAAATGAATGTTATAATTTATTTAACGAAACTAACTCCTAGAATTTTTCAGAAAAAACATATAAGATGGTTACAATCAGTGTTGTGAAATTAACCACTCAATGTTCACACCAACAATTTTACATACAAACAATAGGTAACGAGAAAAAGTAAAGAATGATAATCATACAACACAAATTAACATGATTCGGCAATGTGCCTATATTCATAGAGTTGTAAAAGATTTTTTTTCAGAAGAAAGTAGGAATATTGTGGAGCAATATAATATCTCTCCCTCTCTCTCTCTCACTCTCTCTCTAACACACACACACACACAAGGGCTATTCTCTTTGTTTCTGCCATTCTCACACACTCAAGATCATCAATTCAAATATAGATATATATATATATTAGTGGCAGAAACCCTACAAAAATAGATTTTGGGTTATTCATTCAAGCGGAATGTCAACCATATCTCAAGCGAACTCTCTATTCGATGTTCACTCGAAAAGTCTATCGAGCAAGACTTAGTGAACTCTTTTCCTGAGCGTCACTCGAGCGTCTTGTTGTGAAAGTCTCAAGCAAACTCATTGCCTGAGTCTCGCTCCAAAGACCCATTGCACGACTGTCAAGCAAACTTTCTATCTTGAATTTTCTCAACTCATAAACCAAGCTCCACAAACCCAACAATCTCCTACTTTGAGACTAGTTCAACCACTATCTCCAGCACAAGCCCTTCACACTCTGCAGTTCACAGCTCACGTTCTCAAGCTAGAAAACCAGCTGAAGTTGTGCACAACTTCAATTCCTCATGTGTAGTTCCCTCAAGTCACATTTGCAAGGTAACTCACAACTCCCACTACATTGTGAACACCTGGTCTCATATCGACCCTGGCACACATTAAAGAACCAATCGTTGAGGTCCCCTTCTCTAACTTGGGTGACTAATCCCTCATCCTGCTACCATCCTATTCAGTTTTTAGCCGAACGTGCCCACTTTTTGTGCAGTGTCTGCTTCCTCCTTGGAACTTAAGCCAGCTTCTTCGCAACTAATTCTCACTTACTCGAACTCCAATCTCTCAAGATTTTTTTGTAGTTTTGTGATTCACCACCTTCAATTAGTAGGATATATAGTTCAAGATAAGTAAATACCACTATGAATGTTTGGTTGTCCTAGCAGTCCTGCTAGTAGCAACTGTAGGTGTAGACAACCCTAAATCACCAAACGCTCCATCCTTGTTTCTCAACCCTTTGCTCTGCACCGTGGTCTCAAGAACCTTCCCCAAGCTTACAGATTTATAAGGAACAGCAAAATTGACTCCATTTTGCTTCCTTATCCTCACATTAACATGACCAAGTCTGCTTTGCCACAACTCTGTATTCTCTTGCACATCATTGGATCCGGATGTCAAATATAAAGTATTTGTTCTCTGACCATGAACCAAGACCAACGCACATTTTGTGACCTTCCACGTACCTCCCAAAAAAACTACCAAATGAGCGCTATTATCAAATTATTCCACAGAGATTAGGTTTCTCTTCAACTTGGGAGTGTGTCCGACTTTCTACAAATTCCACACGTTCATGTGTGGAGTATGAAGCTCACATCTCACACTCTAATTACATCTAATACATCTCCATCAGCCATGTGCACCTTACCAAAATCACAAGCAACGTAGTTTTGCATGATCTCTGGTTGTGATGTGGTATGGAAGGAAGCCCCTGAATCCAACACCCAATCGTCAACCGGACTGTGCACTGTAAGAAATAGAGCATCTTGCGTCTCTTCCCTCACCACATTCACAACGTCATACTCAATCTTTTTGGGAGTTCGATAGTCTCTTTTGATGTGCCCATCTTGTCAAAATTCTAGCAAGTCGTTTACTGCCAAAACCTTGACTTGCTCTTGCTCCTATTCCTGAACCCTGATCCATCATGTCCCTACCCCGAGCGTCAATTTTCAAGGCAAATCCCAAACCTGAGATCTTGTTAGAATCTCTTCTGCACTCCTCCTCAGCAAGAATTAGACATCAGATATCATCGTACTTCAGTTTCATCTTCCTGGTAGAATTACCCACGGCCATTGCATGGCCTCCCTACTATTTGGCAATGATGGTAATAGGATTAATGCCCAAATCTCATCATCAAACTCAATCTTGACCAACAAAAATAATTTGTGATAGTGTTGAAATCATTTAAGTGTTGGGCAACCACCGTACCTTCTACCATCTTGAGGTTGAACAGTTTCTTCATCAGATGCACCTTTTTATTTGCTTACAGTTTTCATACATATTTAACAAAGCCACCATAAGATCTGATGTAGTCTTTTCTATGATAGCATTATATGCAATTGATCTCAACAAAGTTGAAGAACCCTCAAAACCTATCGATCCAACAAGTTCAGATCAACATTGTCCATGTTGTTCGACTTCTTTTCCAACAAAGAAGATGGAGCCTCTTTCCATAAAGATAATCCTCGATTTGCATCCTCTAATACCCAAAAGTCGTGCCGTCAAACTTCTCAATTCCAGCCTTCACTTCATCTCCTGTGTCATCGTTCTCCCTTATACCCAAACATTAACTCTTGATACCAATTGTTGTGAAATTAACCACCACAGGGTCACACCAACAATACTACAAAAAAGTAACAGGCAATGAGAAAAGTAAACAATTAATAATCACACGACACAAATTAACATGGTTCGACAACATGCTCACGTCTACAAAGTTACAAAAGATTTTCTTCAAAAGAAAGCAGGAACATTGTGGAGTAATACAATATCTCTCCTCTCTCTCTCACTCTCATATTTACAAGGGCTATTCTCTCTATTTCTGCCATTCTCACACACTCAAGATCATCAATTCAAAAATATATATATTACATATATATATAGGCTAGAGGCAGAAACCCCACAAAAACATATTCTAGGTTATTCGCTCGAGTGGAGTGTCGAGTGTGCCTCGAGTGGACTCTCTGTTAGATGTTTGCTCGAGCGGCCTGTTGAGCGAGACTCGAGCAAACAATCTACATGAGCTTCGCTCTAGTGTCCTATAGTGCAAGTCTCGAGTAAACTCTCTGCTAGAGTTTTGCTCGAGCAACCCATCATGCGACTGCCAAGCAAACTTTCTATCTAGCATCTTCTCAGCTCGCAAACCATGCTCCACAAACCCAACAATAAGAAGATCCTAATCTTTGGTAGCACTCATATGCACTTTAAAATTGGAGTGGAGTGGAGCCAATCTTGAATATTAGAGATTAAGATATGCATCGATGTTACACATATAGATGTGGGAGGTGCAAATTTGCAATGGCGCTTGTAGACTTTACTTAGTCAAAGGGATTATATCAAGACATTTTTTACCTAGATGGAAGAAAAAATAAAGGAAAAAATCCATGAAACTTGTAAATAAATTAGAAAAAAAAGGATAAATAAGGAAAAATGGGAAAGAAGAATGTTCCTATATGGTAATGAGTTTGCATTGAAATTAAAATAAAGGTATAAGTGAATGGGGGGAGGTATCCCAAACAAATGCGTAATGCATGTAGTGTTTAAGAAAATACAAATAAAGGGAAAAGGGCAATGGATGAATGCTTTGGGTTTTTGTTATTTGAAAAATACAAATAAAGGGACTGTTTGAGACGGTTTGCTACAGTTTACCGAGCAAATTGAAAGGTATTGGCCAAAAGCCATAACAAGTAAAGGAGTGCTACAAGCAAATTATTTTGATACTTTTGCTAGATATTCTCATTTTCACCATCGTCATATTCTCTAATAAAAATATGGACTTAATACGATGTCTAAACTCTAAAATATAGTATCCCTAATGGCACATGGATGGTGTACAAGAATATACCATGTGTGTATCACACACACAGTTGGTAAAAGAGTCGTGAAGGGTGGTGCACAAGACTGTGATGACATGTGTATCACACATGCCACCCATTTTGGCTAAATCAAAACTGTTTGAGCTTTTCTTTCACTAATATTTACTATTTTCATTTCATTTTACTATTTTTACCAGATTTTTCTTTGGTTTTGTGCTTCTTTTTTTTTTTTTTACTTATTTTAAGAAAGACTTTAGAGCTTTGGTCAGTACCATACAGCACCACAAAACCACCCATGTGCCACCACATAAGACTACTACTATTGCGCTCCACTGCCCACTCTGGTCAACAACTCTTTTTAACCAACATGCGTACTCCCCACACGCCACCAAGCTCCACTCCTACTCCTACCTTTTGTGCTATGCTTTTCTAGGAGCCCCATGCTTCTCCCTCTAACTATATTGACTTCGTGTTCTACAATATTTGCCTCCAACAAAATTTTACAGAGCAAACTTAATAGCAATCTACCAATAGATTATTATAAAAGGCGTAATGCTTTATTTAACTAGATTATATTCAAAATAAATTGTTGTCCAAAGTCACAAAAAGAGAAAAATTAAAACCCTAAATTCTCTCTACTCTTTTATGTTTGTGTTTTAAATTTTTTTAATAAGTTACGTGTGATGCCACATCAAGAGAGTAAAGTAAATGGTATAAATTAAAGGGTCTAGCAGTATTACTCTTATAAAAATCATTTAGTGGAAATAGACTCTTGGAATTAGCTTGTAATTTCTTTTTTCCGGTTTGTTTGGTTTTAATTTTCACTTTGTATCAACTTATTTACTGTAAGAGAAAATCTTCCCATCGATCATTCTGATTTCCCTCAAATAACAGCCCTCCAATGGGTATTTTCCATGCAAGTCTCCCACTTCACATCCCATATGCCTGCATACAACTGATAAATGTCCTGACAAAAAAGTCCATTTACGTTTCTCTTTACCCCTCCCTCTCATAACCCTTCCCCTTCCCCTCTTCCACCTCGAAGAGGCCCTCCTACCCTCCCCCTCTCCCAGAACCAAATGTCGACGACCTCCCACAACCCCGAGCCGTAACCCTCCCCCCTCTCTCTCTCTTCCAGAACCATATTCCTGAGCTATGTCCTTCCTTTGCTTCTTCCATTGTGGACTTCCAAATTCAAGCCGTGACTCTGCCTCTTCCATTGCCATCTCTCCAAACCCTCGACAGCGTGACACTCAGAGGACAGGATTGGTGTCGTTGTCGTTCGGAGTCGACAAGATCCGAGATCTCTAGTATTCCCATTTGTAATTTTGGAATTCACATACTTATTTAAATTTTTGGAATTCTCACGGTTATTTAAATTTTTATAATTTTGGAATTCATATGCTAATTTTGTCTAAGAATCTTTATTGACCAATATGTTTAGCTACGGGTTCAAGATGATGAACCATCGAACTCTAAAGATTTAGTTAAACAATGAGATTTTTTCTTTTTTTGAAATTTGTTAGCTCATAATGTTGACCATTGAGATCTAGTTCAAGTCTGGGAGAGTGGTCATTTCTTTATTTGTGGTAGATGTTTGTGTCTAGAGGCCTATCGATGGTTGTAAGCATGGGATACGAATCTTTTAGGACTAATTCCATGTACTTACCTGACCATAGAAACGAAATGTTTGTTAAATTCTATTGATGATTCTTCCAAATACTTGAAAAAGACATTAAGGGAAATATTTATTTATTATCTGATCTTAGATATGAAATATTTGTTAAATTTCAATGATGTTGTACATAAATTTCAATCAAGGTTCATCCATAGACATCTTCAAAATATAGAACTTGAGCCTTTAAAAAGCTTTTAAACTCCAATTCTCCAATACAGAATATCCATATAAGTATGGTATTTTATTGTTTGGTAGTTTTTTACTCGTTTCATTTAGTAAGAGTAACCAAATTGTAGTTTCTGGTCAAGGGTGAACCAAAAACAGAAAAACAAAAAGGTAAAAGCAGTAAAGCATAAGTTTTGACAGTTGGCCATTCATTGTACCTTGTTTTTAAGATTGTAATTTTCATGTTTTGTTTCATTGTTTGTGTTATTAGCATAATATATATGCTTCCAAATATTTTTAATGGTTTTGTCCCAAATACACATATTGAAATTAGGATTTCTTACAATTTTTTACCTCAAAATTTTCTAAAATTTAGAGAAAAGAGATATTATATGTGAACCATTTTATATTAATGTTAGAACTTAAGATGGGTTGAACAAATTAAGCACCTATGAAGCATGCATGGGAGAAAATCTTGAAATTAGGGAACAAAGAAAACTCTAAAACTAAATGAACATGAATTTTTTGAAATTCTTAAAAGTAAATATTGATCATTCTCAAGATATTTTGAAGGAGGAAAAAGATATATAACTTTGTGAACCTCAACTAAACCTAAAGGAAAAACCCAACTCAAGAACCTTAACTAAACTTTGTCAATTTCTGTTTGTCATTTGGAACCTTAGATTATAGAATATTGGATTAAAGGCAAAAAACCCAACTCAAGAATCTCAACTGAACTCTAATATGTGCATGCATGATCTCTTGTTTTTACTTCCATTAATCACTATGATATTCTTTCCTCTCACTTGGTCGCATATTATTTTTTCTTGCATCGAGGAGGTTTTTATGTGTTATGATTTTTATGTTGTATCTATTTTTCAGCCAATGACAATTTCAATACCAGAGGGAAAGACAAAACTAGTTTGGACAGGCTACTTTGCTACTATGGCATTCCATCGAAACTACAAGTTATTGGAAAGGATAATAGTTTCGGTAGAAGATCTTACCACTGTCCAAACTATAAGATCAATAAACAATGTAAATTTTTTAAATGGATTGATATTGAAAATGAAAAAAATTTATGCTGCAAGATGGCGTTGGAGTTAACTCAACAAATGAATGAAAGGTTACTTCATGAACATGTAACGATTAAACAAGCCAAATTTAAAACAATGGAAAAGAAGTATACGAGAACCTTAAAAACATTGTTAACATCGTGGTTATTATTGTAATTTGAGTTGTAATTTTTATGTATCCAAAAAACATTAGTGTATGTCAGACAGTGCTATAACTCATGTAACCTGTTGTATTTTGTATGTCAATTTTTGGATAGCTGATTGTAATGAACATATGATGTAATAAGTCATGTTTAATGTATGAATTGGACAGGTTTTGGAATGTGATGAACACGTAATGCAAAAGTTTTAGAATATTATGGACATGTTTTGAATATGTTATGGACATGTTTTGAATATGTTATGGACATGTTTTGGAATGTTATGAACATGTTATAGATAGGTTTTGCAATAAATACACAAAGCTAAAAACCAATCAAGAAACATCCACAATTCAAAACACTTGGATACACCTTGTAAATTACTTCAGAATTACATAAGTTCAATCCACAATATTCATGTTTAGAATTACGTAAGTTCAAAACACAGTGCCAAAGACATAATCCACATAATTTTCTGTCAATACACAAAAAGAAAGTTTTACAAGCTACAATCCACTCCTCCCAAGCTTCACAAGCTTCAATCCACAAAAGTTTCACAAGCTTCATAATCTAAACATGAATTCTTATCACATTAAAAAGACTTAATCGCATACAAGTTAAATTTAAAAAATATTTTCCATAACATAAGAAAAAACAAAAGACTTAATCACATAAATATGCAAATTTTCTCTAAGAATCCAAGTTTTCACAATCGACCTCAGTTGTATGCCTAATATCCCAGCATTAAACGACAACAAAATAAAAGAAAAAAAATAAGTTCCTTGATTAAAAATTAATAAATCACGAAAATTTTAAAACTACAATACCTCACTAAAGGATAATTGTTCCTAGCATGTCCCTCATTTTTACAAATGCTATAATGCATTTTCTATGTTGCTTGATTCTCTTGTGGATTCGTTGGCACCCGTAGAAGATCTTGTACCGTTTATGAAAAATTTAAGATAACCTGATTTCTTAAAATATATGAATCATTGGTTGACTCCTCTCCACCTGGATAATTTGTATCCTGAATATGTACATGATCTTCTATCAAAACTAGCTCTTTCTAGGCCTTATCTAAGGCAAACGAGAGGTGGTTAAATTTTTATGTTGACTATGACTCAAGTTCTGCAGTATTGTAAAATTGCATCATCAACTTATTTTTTTTCATTGTTGGATCATCCTGTAGCATTACATGCTCTTCATGGTATGTCAAGAATAGTTCGACTCTCAGCATTGATTGTCAATCTTTCTAGGACATAGTGTTGTGGCAACCTATCTAATTTCGATTTCTTGTCAAGTACACATAGGATATGCCTACAAAGAATTCACATAAACTCAAACATGTGGCATGTACATGTCACCTTCTCTTCTCCACTCTCCAAGATCACATAATAAAGAGACGTTTCTTTGCCATAAGGTGTCACTCCATATGTCTTACTTTTGCCCTATTTGAAAATTTTGATTGATTTGTAGTGTTGACTATTAAAAAGTTTAATTTGGAAGATCATGGAAGACTTTATTGTGTAGACTATGACCGCCTCTTCTTCAATTTTGTGACATGTTTTCAATATCACCAGTGTATATTTTATTCGCACGTCATTTTCTTTCTCTTTAAAATAACGCGCATCCAAGTCTTTCTCATATTGATGTATAAAGTCACTAACTATAGTAATTGAACGAACATAATCCTTGAAAAACTTATTCATGCTTGCACTCCTTCGAGTTGTTGACATATCAGCACAAAATGTTGAACGCAAGTAAGCCGAAACCTACTTCTCCTGTCGGATGTATAGATTTTGCAGCCAAGTATTATCTCCTAGCTTATACTTCACTAATATTGAACTTCATTCCTGCTCAAACTCATCAGTTGTAATTTTCTCATAGATACAAAGACGAAAATATTTTAGAAAGTCAAAAAATTTGTTATATACACGAGATAAATGTTCAAGAAATTTTTGTACAACATGCCACAAGCACAACTTATAAATTGTATTTGGAGTACCTCTATAATAGCCTTCGCCATAGTATTGTCATCATCAGTAATTATAGTTGAAAGGACCTGCCCAAGTATTGCCACTTGCCATGTTTTCAATAACTATGTATATAATTCAGCTGTTTCATTAAATAACAAAGCACAACTAAACATTATGGTTTTGTATGATGGTTAACTCTAGAAAACGGCGAAATGGCATCTTATAAATTTTGTACGGTACATGGCATTAAAGGTGACAACATTTCTAAAATATTGGTATACAGCCATTGATCTTGCATCTGCCCAAAAATAGCGTCCAATACACTCATTCTCATCAATTTGTATGGAGTATACAAATCTAGGTTGTTTGCATTATCGATCAAGAAAATATGCATATAACCTTTGTGCATTTCTCTCTTCAAATAATTTTCTCCTTTTGTTTTCTAATTAATTTTTCACATCCTTGCTAATACAATCAATGTTAAAGTGATCCCATGATTATTTACTGATATTATCTTCATTGTTGGTACACCAAACTCATTTAAAGTTATAATAAGTTTTTTTTTTACACGTATAACTCCTTTATGTCTACAGAGCAAATTAGTGCTTCTCGGTGTAAGTAACACACGGTTATATTCAAGCACAAACTTGCATACTATTTACTTTTCAGTATCTATTTTTATTCTCATCATTGCTTTACATCCAATCTTTGTCTCAACAGATTCCAGGATTGTTCTTTTTTTTTTTTCTTTCCCGCCGAAATCCTTCCCTTGATCAAACATAATCTACTGTAATTAGTTTTCTCTCCTCTTTGGACAATCGTGTATGGTTGGTCTGAATGGCAAAACATTTTCTTTCTATGTACACCTTGTAAAATGCTTGAGTGTCTTTTACATTATCAAATACCATACTGATAAATGTCTTTAAATGACCACTACTGACTCCATCTTCCACATTCACTCCATCATCCACACTGACTCCATCTTTCATATTCACTACATCCTCTACATTCATATCACATTGTTCTTTTACACTTTCAGTCTTAAGCTATAGATCTTCACCTTCTAGACATGTGTGACTCATCATTATAAACTTCATCGCTGCTAGGCACAATATGAAATACATGCAGTCACTTATTTGCTATTCTAACTAACAAATTCTTATCTTCCAAGAAAATCCATAGTTATATTATGTAAATTACATAAAAAAAATTTCAAATTTATACAAATGTAGTCGAGGACAAAGCATGTGTGTGAATCTATCGTCCCCATGTGCACATGATGCTCCAAAAAATTATGTGCCTATCTACTAACTAGCACATTCTAATTTACCAAAACATTCGTAGAACTCAAGAAAATCCATTACATATTCTATCATTTTAGCCATGAAATTTGTTACATTTCTAATAAGAGCCATTAAAATTTATACATAAAAAATACCCACAAATCCTAAATGACCGACCCATATGAGTGGAAAAATCATACATCAATGCACAAATCAATGCAAATTACCTATGTTAAAACCAATACAAATCAATTCTAGCATCAATGAATTTCCTGGCTGCTCACTCACTTAAAATGACCGATCCATGTAGAAGCCATTATTATGGTTGTACATGCAAGAGGTATCCACAGAAGCCAAAGGCATGTCCAGTATATGGACAACATATTTGGAGTTTTTTTAAAAAGAAATCAATGCAAAAATCAGTACCAAAATCAGTGCAAAAATCAAACCATGAAGTGGTGGAGGAGACGATGGCAACCTCTGTCGATGACAATGACAACTGTTGTGGTGGGCGAAGGCTGTGATAGGTGACGAAACTTGTTGGGGGAGACAGAGCTTGGTGGGGGCAAAGAAACTTGGTGGGTGCGACGGTGTTGTCCGGCTATCGCAACAACGGACTTGGTTTCGTGCAGCGGTGGTATGGGTTCTTTCCAAAGTTCACGGTGAAGTTTGAAAGAAGGTCGATATTTCTCTTCTTAAAAGGATTTTACACTTCTTATGATTTTATCATATGAGACCAGATTCATTACATCTAGTATATAATTTTATACCTGATTTATTTTTATCGGAATGATTATATGCCGAGAAATAGTTGAACCGTTCCAAAGAGGAACTGTTGTTGTAATTGTTGAGATGTCCCATCTCCATTGATTGTAATTTGTAATTCTTTTTATTTTAATAAAATTATTATCTTACCAATTAAGAAAAGTAACCCACTTTACCAAGTTGCGCATGTCTAAGAGGGTGTAATACAATGAGTAACCACTTTAATAAATTTTTAGTGCAAAATATAAGAAAGAGAAATAAAAAGTAAGTTATCCACTCCACCTCTCCTTGTATGGCGACGACACAACGCAAAAAGGGTTCTCATCAACCTCCATATCAATTGTTCATGGGTATAGCAAGAGACGTAAACGAATTAAGTTTGAGTAAATAGTGAAAAGTTAAGTCTCTCTTTTTTTCATTTTTTTTTAAAGAACTTAAATTTTTATTTTTTTTATTGATTATTTATATAATATCTTATAACTTTATCTACAAATTTTCACAAATAAATATTCATAAGATTCAAGCAACAAGAATAGTATTAGGAACATGATTTATTCTTAATTTTTAAATATTTAAGATATTCCCATTGTAAATAAAATTAAAGATATACTATAAAAATAATAAACATTAATTTATTCGATCTTATATGAGCTTATATGCTTTCAAAAGACCGTTATACAAATTATATCGTTTAATAATTAATCATAATTTTATGTTCATAAATAATTCTATTAATAAATAACTCAAGAACTCGAGTTTAATCAGTTCAGAATAAATTATCAACTAATCTTATTTATTTACAAGCACTCTTGATCCCGAAGGATACTATTAATTATTATTTTATTTTATTATCTTTTCATAAATTTTTAACAAAGAATGTATAACGAAAAAATAGTGCCATGCTAAAAGTAGAATAAAAAAATGGCTAAAAGTAGAATAAAACAACTCAAGGGAAGGATCCTCCACATCACACCCATTCTTCCTCTCAAAAACTTCTTTTGAAGATCAAAAGCAATTTTGAGAGGCCTTTTGTTGATAATTATCTAACAATTTATTACATCAATCAATACAATCACGACAATATCATGTTTGTTTGTTTTAATTTGATTTTAAAGCAAGGTAGGAAACGACATCGTCTTTTGAAGTTTTGAAGCGACCTGCTGAGGTGGTGAATCTGAGCAGTCCACTAAAAATCAATGGCTGAGATTGCGGGGGCTCCAGAATATCCTACCAATGTACTCTCTCCAGTGTCAGAGCCGCATTTCGCAGACATCCTCGGACGTCGACGCTGCTGGAGAACGAAAAATGAAGCTGCAGCCAACTTGGCCGGGTCGATCCGACGGCTCTCGCTTCTCATCCCGTCCGTTATCGAAAATGAACGGTTCAAAGAACAGAAACATGATATCGATTCCATCTTCGAGCCGGCAGATTCCGTTCTGCTCCAGACCGTCGGAGCAGGTGCACGATTTCTCTGCCCTACCGTACGACGTCGTAGCGAAGATCGCAGGCTCGTTCAGCCTCCAAAACCTGCGATCGGCGTCGCTGGTGTGTAAGTCGTGGTGCGAGGCTCTCAGGCCTCTGAGGGAGGCGATGCTGTTCTTCAGCTGGGGGAAGCGGTTCAAGCACGGCCGTGGAGGGGTTCGCCCAAATCTGCACAAGGCGCTCGACTCCTTCCTCAAAGGCGCGGCTCGTGGCTCTACTTTGGCTATGGTCGACGCCGGTTTAATCTACTGGGAACTGGGCAAAAAGGACAAAGCCCTAGCTTTGTACCACAAAGCAGCCGCTCTTGGCGACCCAGCTGGACAGTGCAATTTGGCTATTTCTTATCTGCAAGGTATTTGTAATAATCAATAGCCATTATTATTTGGGAGTTTCCGGATCTCTGACGTTGATAATTTAATACATTATCCATCGTCTGTTTACAATCTCCTGCTTATGGAAATTATCACGTATGTAGCGGAATCTCCAAATACTAAGGAAGCTCTTAAATGGCTATATAAAGCTTCCCTCGCTGGCCATACCCGTGCTCAGTACCAATTTGCGCTTTGTCTGCATCAGGGTCGTGGGACAGATCCCAATATACAAGAGGCCGTATGCAATTCTTTCCCTTGCTCATATTGTTCATCATTTGTAACGAACTCTCATTTTGCTTGTGAAATTGGTGTAGCTCTCCGTGTTTACTAATACGAAATGTGATTGTTTGCTTATAGTGGTACACTTTCTGTTCCTTCGTTGGTGCTGCAAATGCAAGAGTTTAATTCTGATTATTATTATTATTATTTTTTAATCCTGGAACAGGCTAGATGGTATCTAAAAGCCGCCGAAAGTGGGTACGTGCGTGCCATGTACAACGTCTCGCTGTGCTACTCATTCGGTGAAGGCTTAGTGCACAGTCATCGACATGCGAGGAAATGGATGAAGCGGGCAGCTGATCGCGGTCACACTAAGGCTCAATTGGAGCACGGACTGGCTCTCTTTTCTGTATGCAACATATCTTTACTACTAAGTTTCTCATATAGAATTACTTATATATATATAAAATAAAAATAAAAAAGGTTTCTCACATCAATGTTATCACAATGAAAGGTCGAATATAAAAGACAGCAGAATGGACAAAATTGGGAGACCATAATATGTTTAAGCATGAAGCTTGGTTGTACAATTCACAAGTTCTAAACTTGGCTCAACACGCCCGCCATCCTTGCATTTATTTCCACATTTCCTCTTTTCCAGGTGACTCTAATTCTTAGAATATTTACCAGTTCTATGTGCAAGATTGGGAGAATCTAATGTAAACAGGCCCATACCTTAGATGTAGAATCTACAACATCAACATCCATGTCATCCGCTGGTATTCATGCTTGCATTCTGAAACAGAGACTTCCCCCAGGTTAATATTAGTAGTGTCTAATGCAAACAAATTTAAAGAGCTACAAATCCTACAGGATGTGATTCTTCACATTCACTGTCTTCTCAATTTCTCAGGTAATAACTAGGAAAAACAGCAATTTGCCTCCTTTTTGTTACTGTGTGTGATGAATGACCTTTAAAGACTTACGGTGTGATGATGCTCCAATTTTTCCAAATGGCCTTTGCTATTGCAGGGGTTTTATTTTTCTTGTTTATCAAACAAATGGAAAATTTGTATTAATGGAATAATTTGTTGAACGTCTTGGAGGTTCTGATGGTAACAATTGGACAGGAAGGGGAGATGATGAAAGCTGTAGTGTACCTGGAACTTGCCACCCGTGCCGGTGAAAGAGCAGCAGCTCATGTCAAGAACGTAATTCTCCAACAACTGTCAGCAAATTCACGCGATCGAGTCATGTTTCTTGCTGACAATTGGCATGCTTTGCCTTCATCTCGCTGAGCAGTAAAGCTGTATCTGAAATGGTTTGTATAGTTCTACATTCTCTGATCCCTTCCATTGGGGAACATTTTCTGCGGTCCTCTTTATTTTTTTTGAGAGATGGTAGTTGTTCAGGGTACACGTCAAGAACATATATCCTTCTTCATCCTAGATAGGTGTTTTCCTCTTGTAGACCATCTTGTATACTTTGGGCTATGTCTATTCTATTAATACAATCGATTACTTATCAAAAAATAAAAATAAATAAACATATCCAATAATTCTCTCATCTCGGGTATCCTTTCCTGCTGTTTATTTTTCATAGTGAAACTGTGAAAGTACTATTCTAATTGAGCATTAGTTGTCTTGTATTCGGAATTTCACAGTTTGAGATTGCTAAATCGGGAGAGTGAGAAACTAACCAATTGTCTTGTTTGAGTTCTCAGTAGCATGATTGAGGGACATGTTACCTGTTCTATCTTTCTAAACATGGTTGGCAGGTGCATGAGATGGTTTTAGACGGTAATCTGATGTATCAGTGGAAATGTTGATAGTAATTAGTAATTGTTTGCAGTAAACAAAATTGTGCTAACGACCGGTGAATCGCCCTAAAGGTCAGCTCATCCACTACAAGTAAAATTGAACTACTTCATTTCCGGGGCTGTCAATGTCCTACATACTTCTGAACTTGGCAATTCACCATCTGGTTTTTTTCACCTATGATCAGGATATGATGATTATGTAGAATCAGCAGGGCAAGAAATGATTTCCTCAAATGTGTTTGTTCTCTCTGAATTTCAAAGTTCCGAGCCGACTGTAATCGTGTATATTATTGTACATGACTCGAATGAGAGAAAATTAACTTTGTCTCACATTTCCAGTAGCGTAGACTCAAGGGATGGAACCTCTAGGCCTGGATTGTTTTCAATCTCTTCTAATTATTATAATTTTTTTAAACTCTTAAATAAAATATAAAAAATAATTCAAATTTTTCAAATTTTAAAATAAAAAATTATATTAATAATATTTTATTTATCTTTTAATTTTTATTTTATCTAACTAAACAAAGCAAACAAAGCCTAATCCTTGCAGGATACCCCCGCCTGCGCACGGTCAGTGTAAATGTCACAGGTGGACGTTTGAAGAGTGCATGTAATGATGCACTTAGGAAGATGCGCTTTAGTTTTTGGAAGAAAAATTCCAACAAACCCACGTCCTAAATAGAAAAATTTAGTTATAAGCGATTGTGCGCACTAATACACGCACTTATGCAATATGATTGATTAGAAAGTAAATTTTATTGAAAACAATGCTAATTTGAATTTAGAATATGAATGCAACAATATTAATACGCAGATTGGTACGCTAACTTGCTTGTACATAGCAAAACTCGGTAGTTGATTGCGAATACATCATATTGTAAAAAAAAAATTATAATTTAACACATTTTATCAAATTATATTAATTTGTAAATTTAATTTTACAAAATACTTTTAAAAAATCGAACATTTTTCACTAATATTTATAATATATTAATGGCAGAGTAGCCAACTTCCCGGTAGGCTAAAATCACCTTTTTATTTTTTTTTTCAATTTTTTGATTCATATTTTTTTATCATTTTAAAATATTTAAAAAAAATACACTAATAGACACTTTCTTAATTATTAAATAAAAAAAAATTAAATACATGAAGTGTCAAAATGAGAGCAAGTTAAGTGAGCAAAGTAATATTATTCTAGAAAAATTCTTGGAAGATAGTATTATTGGCAGTAGTCACTTTACACACAATATGTGGTTTCATCCAAACCGTCCATCTCTTAAAATTAAAATTATGTGAAAAAAGTTGAGAGGAAAAAAAGAAATCACATAGTGAGTATAAAGTATAGTGACTTCTCTATAACATTACTCATTATTCTAAGTAGAAAGTACAACCGTTACCGTACGTAGAAAGTTGGAATTCCACGGTTTCGTGGACTGCAATCACGGGAGCGATGATTGCATCACCCACGGGATGCATGAGAAATATTCATGACATGTCCCAACCTCACCTGTTGACTGGCACGCATGTGAAAGTGAAACAACTTTCAAGTCTCAACTCTCAAATATCACCTTCAAAACAAACGGCCACGCCCACTAACACCAACCATTACCAACTCTCTACACACAAACACCTAGAGATCAGATTATTTCGAAGTATTGCCCCTTGTTTGAATGAGTAAAATACAACACGTCCCTTAAAAATGTCATCACTACGGATGTAGTTCAGCATTTATCAGAACTTTGAACAAGTACCATGCATAACAAAGGCCAGACATGGCTCCATGTGACCTATATTATTTGAAAAACAGCGTCCAGATACACATTATTAGAAAGCAAATTAACCTTATTTTTAATAAATAGCAGCACCAAAATCCTGCCTAAAATTCCTTTCAAAGCTTAGCTATCAGTCCATTCTGGATAGGCTTTACTGCTATCCCATTGTCCTTGACTTCCACATCACCAGCACTCGGAGGGACATCCACTGCTGGCGAGCAGTTAAAGAACCCATGCGGCTGCATTACAAACGACATGCAAGAATTGGATTTAGACAATCGATCCTGATATAAGTGCAAACAAAGTATGCATTCTCACACAGGGCCTGTTTCCGAGTAATAGTAATAGTAATAGAGAGATAGAGAGATGTGGATATGACGAGTAATACCATAAGCATAAAACCAATGCGTTCCACTGGCATAACAGGCCAGTCTTCCAACCGAGGAATGTGTGTGATTCCAAATACATACCTGAAATGATTTGACAATTCAGCAAGTGAAAATTACATGCATACAAACAAGATAGATCATTTTCCCAGGAAAGTCTAGATCCCTTTACTAGATTTTTGGTTCAAACAAACAAAAACCTTTATTTCACTGTGAGCTTAAGTTTGGGCTTGAACCAGGTCCAAGACTACATGTTCAATTTAATATAATCACATTACAAATCAAAACAGAATTTACATCAGCCGCAATATATGGATGTGGATTACATATACATAGCATACAGAGCACAATTCTGAAAATAAACATGCACATACAATCCCAAGTTTACTGTAATATCTCATTAGTAAAGCAAAAAGAATAAAACTGACCAAAGAACTATATCAGCTTCTTCCAGTGATCGATTTTGCTTAACCCAAGTAGCCAGTCCTTCCCCAACACGTGGATTTTGATTGGGAAACTCTCCTCCAGGATACATTTCCTCACGTGCATAAGGAGTCACCCAAAGATTATGCTTCAGGAATGCGGCTCTCCTAAGAAATTTTGCCTCAGAGCCAGCTAATGGTAAACAGTTCGAACCAGGTACAAGTTTGTACCCTGTCAGCTGTCCAGTCCGGTTAACATTTCTTGTGTTCCTGACCTAAATTAAAAACTCCAATGCATCATTATAGCAATTAATCTACTGGATACATGTTACATTGGCATGTCCTCCAATGTAAGCAATTCTCTGATAAAGAAAAAGAATTGAAAAGCAAAATACCAAACAAATTATCAAATCTACCCCTTAAAACAGTTACAAAATTACTGACAAAGCAATTGCAAGATAGTGCATGATATCAAGGAAACAACATAACATTGAACATCAAAAAATTGGAACACCCCACCCACTGCGTCACACGAAAACGAAATGAGTTAATTTTTCCTCTCTGTAGAGGCACCCTCCTGTCCTAGTACATGCCTTGCCTTTTCTTGGTGCTAATGGCTGACGAATTGAAAACTTTATACAAAAGCATGTCTTTGTCTGAGAAGGAAAAAGGGAAACTGCTGGTGGATTCGACCATCATTGAACCCACGATTGCATGTGGGGAGAAATGTTTAATTGTATCCCTTACTGATCGATATTACAACCGAGAAGCCTTCAAGATTACAATGAAGAAAGTTTGGCAACGTGTTAGAAAACTCGCATTCAAGAGTTGGGATCCAAATTAATGCTGGTGGAATTTGAAGATGACAAAGATAAATAGTGTGTCATCAAAGAAGGGCCATGGTCATTCGATAGGAACCTTGTATTGCTGAAATCAATGGAAGGTGAGTTACAAGTTACAAAGATTCGTATTGTAGAAGCCTCCTTTTGGGTGAGACTATATGACATGCCACTGTATGCCATGAATGAATGGTTGGGAAGATTGATTAGAAGTGTTATTGGAACTATGGAGGAAGTGGATGTAGAACAGGGTGATGTCGCCTGGGGGGAATATCTACGGATCAGAGTGAAGATGGATATAACTCAACCTCTCATGCATGGTACGAAGATCAATCTAGGGACGTTTGGTTCCCTATTGGATTAGATTTGCGTATGAACGTTTGCCTAACTTCTGCTATACATGTGGGAAGCTAGGCCATAACCACATAATGTAACATGCAGCACACACAGCAGGACATACAACAAGATGATCACCTACCATTCGGTCCATGGTTACGTATAGGGGTGCAATGTGGCAGGGAAGAGAACACAAGGTGCAAAAGGGTAATGTTGGCCGGAACTCCTCGCTGGTCCAATCGACGGAGTCAGATTGGAGAACTGTTGAATTCACGACAGGAGTTAGGGAAGATTCAATGAGTAAATCTGTTACGCAGGATTCCCAGGACTTGATTTCTAGGGAGAATATTATGGATGAAAAGTTGACTACTAAGCAAGAGGAGAAGGGGATAACAGAAGATCAGGTGATATCCAATAATCCCGTGAATGATGCTAGCCACCATTATTACGGTGATTGAAGAAAATGCGACGATTATGGAAGGTGGAAATATGTTACATGCTGACATATTGAAGAAAGATCAGTTAAAGTGCACGTAGAAAATGGAAATGCACATAAACTCTGGGTGAACATGCAGAGAAGTCTGAGAGGGCTGTTGAGGAAGGCCCACTAGCCCAATTCATCAAGCCCACAAGGAACAAAAATGGGAGGAAATGGCAATGTTTGAAGGCAAATACACAAGACGCAAATGTTGTGATTCCAGTGCAGCAAAATTTGAAAGGGAAGAGAAAATTGTATTGCTCTGAGCCGACAAAGGGACAAAGAGGAAGGAAAACACAAAAAGTTGAATTAAAGGAATCAAAAAATTTACAATCACAAACGGAGGAGGCTGTTGATCAGCCCCGACGAGAGCCATGAAAACCATAAGTTGGAACTCCCGTGGGCTTAGGAACCCATGGGGAGTTCAAGCACTTCATGACTTAGTCAGAAAGGAAGTTCCCATGGTGGTGTTTATTCAAGCAAATGAAATTCATAAGATTTAAAGTGGGTCTTGAATGCTGTTTTGCAATGGCTAGTGAAGGGAAAATGGGTGGTCTTGCTCTATTGTGGAAGCAAGAAGCTCAACTAAGTTTTAAAAGCTTCTCTAAACACCATATAGATGCTATGGTTTGTGATACTGATAATGGCATGGAGTGGCATTTAACTGGTGTTTATGAGGAATCCTGAAACTGAGAGAAGATGGGAAACTTGGAACCTTATCAGATCACTTAAGGGAGAAGGGGATCAAGCATTGTTAGGTTTTGGAGACTTTAATGAGATACTATGTAGACATGAGAAGTTGGGAGGAAAAGACAGGCCTAAGAGACAAATGAGGGAATTCAGACAGCTATTAGATGACTGCCTTCTTAGTGACCTTGGCTATGAGGGCCCTAAGTTCACATGGTGCAATAGGAGGGGAAGGCAGAATAGTATTAGTGAAAGGCTTAACAGATTCTTGGCAAATGAGAGTTGGTGTAATACATTTCCTTCTGCTCGAGTTTTACGTGGAACTGCTACTCATTTTGACCACTTACCAATAATTATGTTTGAGATAAATGAAATATTAAAAAGCAAGAAAAAACCTTTCAAATTTGAAGCTATGTGGGTGGAAGATGAAGAGTGTGAAGGTGTAATTGCTAGATCATGGCAGAGAGCCATGAAGGACTGTTTATGGTCAATGTTGTTACTAGAATTGCAAGCTATAGCCAAAGATTGGAAGCATGGAACAAACAAAAGTTTGGCTTGGTTTACAAAAAAATCAAGCAGGCTCAAAATCAACTTCAACAGATTCAAACTAGTGATCCACTTTGTACTAGAAGGGAGGCTTATCAGGCTGCTTGTGATAATCTCCAATTTTGGTTAGAAAGGGAAGAAATCCTTTGGAAACAAAGGTCTAAAGCACTCTGGCTAAAAGAGGGTGATCATAATACTCAATTTTCCATCATAAAGATTCCGAAAAGAGAAAAAAAAAATTAGATTAAGGCTACGTTTGAACCACAACTCATCCCAACTCATCTCAACTCATCATTACACCTTTTTCAAATCTCAATACAAAATATAATAAATAATTCAACTTTTTCAAATCCCAAAACAACTTTAATATTAAAAAATAATATTCTAACAATATTTTATCATCTCAACTCAACTCAACTCAACTCACTTCAACATCCAAACTCACCCTAAATGCTTGAAGGATGAGGATGGAGTTTGGCTGTTTGAAAAAGCAAGGGATCAAGTGATTTCAAATTACTTTCAATCTTTGTTTACTGCTACTAATCAAACTAGTAACATGGATTTTCTAGAGCGTTTGTCTGGAAGAGTCACTGATGATATGAACAAGAAGCTGTTGAAAGAGTTCAAGAAAGAAGTGAAACATGACTTAACCATATGCATCCTACTAAGGCCCAGGACCTGATGGAATGGCACCTATTTTTTTACAACAATACTGGCACATTGTTACTGATGCTGTCACTAATGCTATTCTTCAGGCCTTGCAAAGTGGTACTCTTCCCTCTACTCTTAACTACACTTTTATTATTTTGATTCCAAAAAGAAGGAAGCCTAAGAAAATTACTGAGTTTAGGCCTATAAGCTTGTGTAATGTTATGCATAAACTGATTTTAAGGTGTTAGCTAATAAGCTCCAGCTTGTCCTTAATGATATTATATCTAGCTCCCAAAGTGCCTTTGTACCAGGGTGCCACATTACTAATAATGTACTAGTAGCATATGAAATGATTCAGTTCTTGAGGAACAGGAAACAAGGCAAGGATGGATACATTTCCATTAAGTTGGACATGAGCAAGACTTATGATCGTGTTGAATGGGGCTACTTAGAGATTGTTATGGGCAAGATGGGATTTCAAGCTAAATAGATTGCACTTATGATGATGTGTATCAAATCTGTTACATTTTCAATATTGATAAATGGTGAGCCTAAAGGTCCTCGTATACCTTCAAGAGGTATCAGACAAGGGGACCCCTTGTCTCCTTACCTTTTCATGTTGTGCACAGAAGGTCTTATCACTTTACTTCACCAAGCTGAAAGAGAAAGAATTTTCTGCAATATGCAGAGGAGCTCCTAAGATTTCACATCTTCTATTTGCTGATATGATAGTATTCTGTTCTGTAAGGCTACTAATGAAGAAAACACTCGGATTCAACAATTGATGGACAGATATGAAGAGGCTTCAGGGCAGAAAGTTAATAGAGAGAAGACTACAATGGTTTTTAGCAGGAATGTATATGCTGTAAAGCGAGAGGAGTTAATGTCATTTTGGGGGGTGCAGCAGTTGTTATAATATGAGAAGTATTTAGGCTTACCTCCCTTGGTTGGTAGATCAAAGAATAAAGCCTTCTCTAATATCAAGCATAGAGTGTGGAAGAAGTTGCAAAGCTGGAAGGAGAAGATGTTATCCTTGGGTGGAAAAGAGGTTCTTACCAAGGCTGTAGCTCTCTCAATCCCCACTTATTCTATGAGTTGTTTCAAACTCCCTGACAGCTTGTGTCATGAACTTAAACAAATTAAGGCAAGATTTTGGAGAGGTCAACAAAAAGAACATAAAATTCATTGGATTAGTTAGGCCAAAATGTGTGAAACCAAACAGACTGGGAGAATGAGCTTCAAGGATCTTAAAATTTTGAATGATGCTCTCTTAGCTAAGCAAGGGTGGAGGATTATGTAAGAAACTTCTACTTTGCTCCACCAAGTTTTTAAAGCTTAGTACTTTCCAAGAGTCCAGTTCTTGGATGCCAAGTTGGGCTATAATCCCTCTTTTGTGTGGAAAAGGAATATTAGAAGTCAAAAAGTTTCTGGCACTGGGGTGTAGATGGAGGGTAGATGAGGGTAAGTCCATCAATATATGGGAGGATCATTGGATTCCTGGTTGTGTTAATCTAGCCAACGACATGTGAGGAGGAAATCAGAGACAATAATGCAACTGTGTACAATCTAATTGATCATCATAACAAGTGGAGGAATGTGGAGAATGTGAGATCAGTGTTACCTACAAATGCTGCTAATGAGGTGCTGAAACTGATTCTCAGCCCTGGTACATCAGTTGACAAGTTAATTTGGGCCCCTGAAAATAATGGACATTTTAGTGTGAAGAGTGCATATAGATTATTCAGAGCATCAAAGAAGACTGGGATGGAAGGTGAGTTCTCAAAGACTATGCCCCTACAGAAGTTATGGAAAAGTATATGGTCTATGCAGCTCCCTTCTAAGATCAAGATATTTGCTTGGAAAGCTTATAAAGAGAGTTTGCCTACCAAACATAATCTGCGAAAGATGCAGGTTTTGAATGAGGAGATGTGCCAATTTTGTGGTTCTGAGATTGAGGATGTGGCACTTGCACTTTGCTACTGCCCTACTATACAAGAGTGCTGGGATAAACACTTGTCTATTGCTAGAGCAGACCATTCTTACAGAAATTACAGTGATATTGCTGGCCAACTAAATGGGATGGGGATGAAGGATGATCTTGAACTTTTCTTTCTGATACTTGGAGCTGCTAGTACAAAAGAAATATAATGACTTTCGAGAACAAGTGCTTACATCCTGAACAAGTTGTTGGGCATGCTCTGACAGTGCAGAAGGTGTTTAAAGAATCTAAAGGGAAATCTTAAAGCAGTGAGACACTATTGCAGATGGGAACATCAATCTCCAGGGGTGTTTAAATTAAACATTGATGGAGCCATGTTACCAACACATCACAGTGTAGGTATTGGAGTGATTCTTAGAGACTGTAAGGGTGAGGTACTTATGACAGCTAGCAAGAGAGAGCAAGATGTTAGTGATGCGGCAGGGATTGAGATGTTGGCGATACTCAGGGGCCTTCAGCTTGGTGTTCACTTGGGAATCAACAACCTCATAATTGAAAGTGACTCTCTAATCATGGTAAAGGAGCTACAACAGCCTGAGCCATCCATGTCTATGTTAGGCAATGTCATAAAGAATGCAAAGGAGTTGATGGCAAGGTTCAGCAACAGTGAAGTTTGACATGTAGGAAAAATGTGTAATGAAGCTGCGCAAAGGCTTGCAAGACTTGTTTGGAATGTCAATGGCATTAGCTTGTGGTGGGAATCTTTCCCTGATGTAATTTCTCAAGTCCTTTGGACTGAGACAGTCGTAAGGCTGATGTCTGTTAATGAAGTTCGTTTTCTATTTAAAAAAAAAAAAAATCGGAACACCCAGTGACTGTTAATTTCTACAACAACTAAACAGGATTGAGGATTATATGCAGGCTACACCGAGATCTCACACAAGTGACAATCAAAACAACAATATTGACAAATAACATCAGTTGCATTTGAAATATCAAAGCAAATACAAAACCAGCGAGGTTACAAACAAGTCAAGACAAATTTCAGCAAGGAGAAGCAATCTTACAATCCAGTGGCGAGCAGATAAAGTATTACAATCTCGCCTTGCTTGTAGTTCAGATCTCAGCAGTTCTTCTTCAGCATAGAATGCATTATTATGAACGTTATTTTTTCCTGGCTCTTTGATTTTAACATTCACCTCAACAACCTAAAAGGAAAAGACTCAAAACTATTAATCATCATAGGGCCAAATCTGAAAATGATTTTTTGAAAGAGTACTTATACTTTATAAGCCAGTGTGGAGAACACGCTCTTTACACTATTGACATGGCAGAATTTAATTTGTAAGAGATTTGAATTTTAAATTTCTCTTGCATATCAAAATTTGCCATCTTAACAACATGGAAGGTGTGCTTTACACACCAGCTTAGAAATAGAATTTATCTTTTTGAAATGACCAGACATATTATTAGTCCTTATAAGAGCAACAAAAATAAATAAATATACAGATATAACATAAAAGTACCCATACAGAGCATTTTGGGATGATCAAACAAAACATAGTTATGTAGGACCTTATCACCAAAAAGAAAATCCTCACTTCTTCCATCTTTTGGCAACATATCCAAAGCTATTTCAGTATATCTGTGAATTTACCAGAGTGATAAAGTTAAATAGACTGAAAGCTCCAAAACCCTGATACAAGCAGGCTAAGCTCTCATGACCACAGCAATTCCGCTGAATTTACTCAATATCACCATACCCTTCCCCAACTCTGAGAGGGGCATATGTGATTTTGAAGGTTCTGAAACACATCGTCACCTCAAGACATAGGATATACATTGTATTTCAAGCCATGTTTTTTTTTTCTTTTTTGACAAGTACTCCAAGCCAAGTTAACTGTAATGTCCCAGATTTAGTATGAGAGTGTGGTGAATGGAATGTCACATTGTTCAGAAGGGAGAAGTTCTTTTTAACAGTTCCAACGTATGGGGTTGGAGAATAGCCCAGATATGTCTTGGGCTTTCCTTGGGTCACTACATCAAGTGACTAGATTGAACCATAAAGCATTTAGAGAACACTAATGCTAAGGATAGGTTCTGCCACAACCCCATAATGCACTATCACATATGTGTAATACCCTAAAAGGACTAATCACATTTAAACTCCCCATAATCACTTATATAACCCAAATCAACCTAACCGGCACACATTTGGTGTTGGACCACACACCCACACAATGCTCTCACACCACATAATTTGAGATACCACAATTTCCCCAGCTTAGATATTTGATATCTTTGTCATAGGAACCCACTTTGAACAGTAACATCCTAAGTGCAGATTGGCACCGATACAAATTGTTACTGCCAAGTGATGGATCATATCTACATGATAACCTAAAAGCCATTGTCACAATTAGGCTTTCTGTAATTACTAGTATAGCCTAAGTCAATCTATTGTGCATCCAACATATGACTCAACATTACGCTTGCATAATGAGGACGCAATCTAATCTAGCAATATTAGGTTAGGTAGCAAGGTGAAACAACAATGATCATTTTATGTAATATTATTATTAAAAAACGAATCACAAACAAAACCCTGGACCTCAAATGATTCAAGACTACACTATCCATCAAAACACTACTCAAGTGGAGAGGACCTCATCATGAATGTTCAACTAAGAAGATATATATTTCATGTCACAGTTACGAATCCATCAAAATGTCACCCAAGTCCCAAGTTGACCAGGCCTAGGAAGGAACTTGTCATAAATGTTTTAGTAACATGCAGAGAACAATCAAAACCTCAAAGAGTGTTGAACAAATAATCACAGGATGGTTAGCTATAAACTGCACGTTATATAACAAAATGATCAAGTGTAACAGAATAAAACACCAAACATATATATAAACCTACCTGATTAAACCCTTCACCAGGCTTGCAATCCACTGCCATGTCCATACGAGCTACAAAAAAGTGTTGATGGACGGGAGCATATAAGCCGGGAGCAATAGTGGTACCATATTTTCGAGTTTCCCCTGGTTGCAGTGCTCCTAAGCTAAGAACTCCTGTGAGTTTAACCTCAGCTTCAATCTTTCCATCCTATAAGAAAAGAAATGTAGACAGAACTAATCATGAGTTCCATGCTTCAAAAAAACACAATTAAAACATAAGACGGGCAAAAAAAAAAGGTGGCAGCACACTGTAGCAACAAACTCAATATCAACTTATTAAGAACAAGGTGGACAACCAAATGCTGCCACCGTGAAGGTACTGAATCCCAATACAGCCCTCGGTAGATTTTGTCACAATTTAAAGGACTTACAGCTGTATTTTAACATGAAAATATAGTGATTCTGCCAATGAATGCAACACAATCAAATTTAATACACAACTTGATTAGAGAGGGTTCACTAACTTACTTGATAAAAATGCCAGAAGAATCCATACTCATAGTTAGCCACGGTACATATAAAAGAAACAGTCAGCCTTCTAGACCGCCTAACTTCTGCCAAACCTGATCTCCAATCTTGATGTTTCCACAAAATCCCATGATCCTCTTCGTGCAAGCAAACACAGTTCTCAATTGTTTCAACACCACCATTGAAATTTGTTAAGTGTGCATCAAAGTACTTGATATACCCTAAACAATCACAACCCTGTAATGCTAAAATTATGTCATACAGATTCACTTTTAAACCACATGAAAGTGCAAGTTCTAAACAACCCAGCAAAAGAAATGGCAGAAAATAATCAGGCACAAGAAAACTATCCTGACCTTCTTAAGTGAATGTGCATTTTTTCCAAGCCCATCTTCCCCAGCATCAAATGCATTCTTCCTGTAATGTGGTTCATTCGGATCTCCATAAGGAACCACCATCTCAACAAAACTTAACCTGTGGGCCACAGGTCGTCGACCTCTACTACCATCAATATATGCAACAGAGTAAATTACCAAACCCTCCCTGGGAGTGAAACCAATACGAAAATTCCACTGCCAACCATATAAGTAAAATGAAAACCAATACAAAGTATTGAACTTATGCTAATCAAGAACGTAATTCAGTGAACAAGCACCTTCTGCCATTGAACAAAGTGCCCATTAACACGAAAACTTGGACCCTCAGGCTGAATGATTTGTAAAGGTTTAACATCACTTCGATCAACACCTCCTCGTGTTTCTCCAGGAGTGTAGTTTCTCAATGGGTCAGCAGGTGGCAAGGGAACAAGTTTACGGTCTTCAAACTCAATAACCACCATGTTTTGCATATCAACAAGTATATGGATTCCTTCAACCGGCCGAGCATAACCATTTTCCATGGGACAGTCACTCTCAGTTCTACAGAAGATAAGCGGTTTAGCAAGCCTGCGACTAGGAGCATCAGCATCACTGTGATATCCAGCACACCTGTAAAAAGAGTTCGCACACCAAATAGTAAAGTGAGTGCAAAAAACTTATAGCTCATAAATTCATGCATTTAAAACATGTTCCCACATAAAATCCATGTAAAAGAACATAATCATGATAACTGACCATGCATCAACCATTACAAGATCCATATCCTCAATACCCCTTTTCTTCATCGCCTCCCTAAATAATGGAAAATCCTTCACAACTGCTTCACATTCAGCATATTCAACAGCATCCTGTAATGTTAGAATCAACTAAGAACAACATCGATGTTGGATGAACACATAAAGAACTGATTAATATGGAATTAATTGATGATGCTTAATGGAGGAGGGGATAGAAAATTGAAGCATGAAATCTAAGAATCAATGAAAGAGACACCTGATCATTTTTCATACATTATCTGTACACAAGATAAATCATATGCAAGCAAAATCTATGATAGGAAGATGAGGCGTTCGAGTAACTCCGCAGGGATAACATGTAATGGCATGAACTTTTTAACCTACTTCAATCCTCTCTTGAAATCATGATCTACCATAGAAATGTATAGCAATTGATATTATTTTCAATTTGCATTTGAGACAAATACTAAATCTTCATAACCAACTAGAAACTCTCAGCAAAACTTCGAGTGAAAAATACAGTAGCACATGATATACCATGGGAGGCTGAACATCCGGAACAACTTTGGACCAAATAACTTTTCCCCTATGATGACCACCTCGAGTTGCTGCATGGACTTCAGACAGTTGAACAATCCATATGCTTGTCTCGTTCGACTTTTTGTTATACACAACTAGCCTGGCTTGCCTTGGGGGAAGCTTACTAGGAATTACAGGCCCACCTTTTGTTTTGGGAAGTAATGATGGCTGGAAAGGAGGAAAGAAATATGCATCTGCCAAGGCAACAACATTCTTATCTGGTTCCACCAAAGCTACTTCAAAAAAGCGCATGCCATCCCGAACCTAAAAGCAGTAGCGAAATCACTTACAAGCAAATACAAAGACATCAATAGTTATTAGAAAAGCATGTAAAAATGAACTCCATGATTATTTGATGATCTCAAGCATAATTAGGATTAACAAAAATAAATATTCTATTTACCTCAGGCGTTTCTCCAGCTGCCCTAACAGTTGACACTGCCACAGATATTTCGGCAGCAGATAAAGGGTCCAAAGGGTGACTGGTTTGAGCCCTCACCATGATTGGGATTCCTATGCAAGCAAACAAATCAGATTCATAAGCAACGTGAGTGAAAGTAATACTCTCCAATCTGCACTTCCCAAAGAAGAAAAGCCCTTTTGTAGGTGGCAATCAAGTTTGGAACTTTTTTTTTTTTGATAGGTAAGTTTGGAACTTTTTGAGATGCCACTTTCCTTGTGTCAACAATTAAAAGCAGAATAATTAAGCATCCGTAAAACGTTTGACAACAAAATATTTTTAAAAAATCAAAACGACATTCAGGACGACCTCAAAAGCATCAGATTTGACTCCTCAGGGATCAAATCCTATTATTTTAGTGTTTGGTTGCCTAGAAACTGAAGGGAATAAAAATAAATTACAAAGTGTGAGTGTTAGAAGTGTAAATTATGGTACCCGAGAAGACAAAAAGTCCACTCATTTGACCCCACTTCGCTTGCTTTAGTTGATCCTGGAATCAAAAGAAGAATAACTACGTTAACACGTCCCCCCCCCCCCTTTTTCTAAAGAGTCCATATGTTTCTTCTTTCCACCATTTTCTAGGAAACCAAACAAATTTTAGAGAAAATCACTGTTCAAAGCTAAGATCAAGCTATAAGGTCTTAAAAAAACTTATTCAAAGGTAAACAGAAGAATATATATTTCTTTCTTGTCTAAACCTTTGGTGGAAGCAGCGTTTGTCGTGGGGGAGTCAGTGACTGTCTCAAAGGAATGGATC
Organism: Pterocarya stenoptera; assembly: GCA_003123785.1. Lineage (NCBI taxonomy): Eukaryota > Viridiplantae > Streptophyta > Magnoliopsida > Fagales > Juglandaceae > Pterocarya > Pterocarya stenoptera. The sequence continues at coordinate 66,987 of QEOT01008154.1, read as the reverse complement.
ATGGTTGCCACGGCCGACCTCTTGCGGGTCGGATCCCCCGAAGGGTCGGGGGCCGCGACCGCCCAATCGTCCGAGGGCTTTCGAAGCAGAGCAGGAGGAGCTTGAGGTGGTAAAGACTTGGCGGTGTCGTTGTGAACACAACAAGGCGTCGTTTTTTCCTGAGTTGTGGCCATTGTAAAGGGTTGGCGAGCTCACCGTATCCACCGTAGTAATTGTCACTGTAATACTCTACTGACATACAGCAATGTCTAGAGACAGACACCAACGTTGTTCTCTCGCTTCACTTTCTCGCTCTTTGTCTCTCACTTTCTCGGAAACATCACAAGAAAAAGTAGAAAACGAACGAGAATGGAATCGAAATGCTGAACGTGTGTCTGCTTTTCTGGGCTTGCTGAGATGATGCACAGATCGCAGTTGAGGTTGTATTTATACACAGTAAAGGCGAAACGGGGTTAGCGTGAGAGACGAGATTATATGGAAGAAGAAGAAGCGGGTTTCACGCTTTCACTTCTACTTTTTGTTTTTTGGTAGATGAAATAGATATACATGAATTAATGGAGCTCTAAAATTGTATTACTTTATTTATTACAAAAAATAAAAACAAATTATTTTTATTTTTATTTAATCTGGTTTTCATGTCAAATGCCAGACAAAAAGTTTGAGGATGTTATGATCGGAGCAAGTATTTATCAGAGACGTCATACAAGCGATCAAAAGGATTAGGATTTGCGGACCCATGCCCAAACTTATCTAACATTTATTGCATATCTACTCTTTTATTTTTTTATTTTTTATTTGTATTATATCAATTTATAAAAATAGAAAACATTTGCCTACTACCTTCCAATCCCGTTTACATTGCGTAATAATGAGGTAATATTATTCACCCATTTTTAAAAAAAATTTAAAATAAAATAGAAATGAAGTACAATATATTATATTACTCATAAAAAAAAATGAGAAATGAGTTTTATTATATAACTTCGTCCATACTCTACATTCTATATTTTTTTTAAATATTTTAATTTTTTAATTTTTTTTTGACTTTATTCTTTTTAAAAACTATTTTAAATTTTTTATTCATTATTCATATAATAAATATTTAATAAAAAAATAATAAAAATTAAAAAAATATGATATGTGGAGGATGTATAAATAATAAGAGGTTGTAGAGATTTTTTCTTTTTATAGAATGTGCAATATGTTTTTATAAGGTGCAGGATGTAGGTAGTGAATAGTGACTGATGAGATTAAATTTTTAAAAAATAAAAATATATATATAGTTCTTAAATGGAGCATATGCTTTTATATATAAAAATCATTTGTAACTTTTTTGATGTAACATAATTAATGTGACAAAGATTGGTGTCAATTTTTTTGTGTGGACGAAATGATAGACTTTGATATGTATATATCAAATTCAAGATATTATGAGTAACAACATTGATCAATAAGAAATGGAATATACTTTCTTCTCATTTTAGTATTAAGTCTTTTAATAGTTTGATTTTCACAATATATGCTAAAAAAAGTAATGGCTTTTAGCCTTTTGGGGTTTTATTTTTTAGAGCGGTGCTAGGCGGTACACTGAGCATGCCACCTAATACAAATTTGATTTTTTATTTTTTTTCCTTTTTTTTATATTTTTTAACATATTTAAATATTTTTAAAAAATAAAAAATACATCAATATATTAAAAATTACTTTCTAATTATTAAATAAATAAATTAAAATAAATAAATACATAAACGGTTAAAATGATGTGACATACTATTATTTGCTTCTTTTTTTTAATACACTTCTTGAAAGAATTAAGAAAGGATTAGAAAAATAGTGAGCATGCGCAGCAAAAAGTGTACAGCTCCTCGCATTATAAGCATGGTGTTTATATATTTATTCTTTTTAAGACAGCATGATTATTTTATACTTCGATTATAATGACCTTCTTATTAATTGATTCTAATGGTAATGGTTTCCTAGTAATGGCGCACTCATGAAACGTGGCAGAAAGAACTTTCTTTCTTTTTTTTTAAGATAGAGAGCAATTAGCTGAAGGTGATACATCATAAAAGAGATGTAGAAGAGTACAGTAGTTAAGGTGATAATTAATATTTATTAATATAGAGTAATAATATATGCAATTTAGGTTGTATAAATTTAAAGATAGCGTGCAAGACTTACACACCCAGTACAGATCATTTTCCTATTGGTCGTTTTATAAATTATAACATAATTTAAGAAGCTAAATGTTTAATATACTTTGTTTAGAGTGATTATATATTTTTAGTTATGTGACATTTTGACAATATTTGAGAATATTTTTCAGACGTAGTGTCTATCAAGTTTTGGGTAAGTATGGAGAAAATCTTAAATAATTTTTTTCCAAAATAAACTTTGTATTATAGTTTGTGAAAGTAAACATAAAGAATTGAAAATATACATGAATGCAATTTTTTAAGAATGGTTTTTATTTTGGTATTTATGAAAGTTGCTTTTGATTTTGTAATTGGGTAATGATTAGATAAAATTAGGCTTGCTGCCTGACCACTAGCCAGCCGCCATCTCAACCCCGAACCCACATAGGCAGGGGTGCCGCATATGGATCTCGGCACTTCATCTTGTCTCGCATGGGCAAGTAACCCCTCTCGACTAGGCGGAAGATGGCCTTAAGAACCATTTGGAATTTGCCAAACAAGCCAGCTTTCACAAATCCTCTCACCAAATCAATAGATATATCCATCAAAACCACATATCAAATGTCAAATACACAAACTCAACAACAAAAATCATCTTCAACTATAAAATAATAAAGTATTGCATCGACGCAGATCACAACATGGTCGTACATCTAAGCAAAGAACCACAACCACGATTGGCCGTGAGTCTGTGCAAAGAACCATGGTCTATCGTGGTCGTGGTTCTCTAAGCAAACTCATAACCACACCATGGTCTATGGCTCGGGCAGAGAACCACGACTAGTCGTGGTCGTGGGCCTGACTAGTCATGGGCTTGAGCACAGAACTATGAGCACGACTGGTCATGGGTCTACATAGAGACCATGGTCATGAATCTGTTCGCAAACCTCCTTAGCCCCATGGCCACGTTGTGATCTATGGATATCTCACCACATTGAGGAATAAATAGTGGAGGAGAAAACGTTTTATTTAAATGTTCCCAATTTTTGAGGATGATCGATTCACGAGCACATTTTAGATATAGAGCTATTTAAATGTTTTCACACAACATTTTATTTAAATAAAATGATTGTATTTATAATAATTAATTTAGTAATTGATGTGATAAGTGCAGCATTGTAATATTTATATACACACACCCGAATGCATTCTGGATGTTTAGCTTATAAAATAGCAGAAATTATAAAAAAGATTTAAAAAAAAAAAAAAAGAAGGTGGATGATTGACGAACAGCTAAGCAATTGAATATAGATGATGCAAGCAGCAAGAGTGAGCCCCACGATGTAGCTGTCTAGTGGCCAAAATGCAACCATGTAGATATTATGCGCCAAGGAGTCAATTATATAAATATATATATATATAAATATATATATATATATAATGAATAATATTGCTTTCAAAGCCCTACCCTATGACCTCCACCAACCTCCATAAAAAAGGGGTAGGAAGGAACTTCCTTTTCATGCCCGCCCTTGTACCAACTTTTGTTTCCAATTAGTTATAGGCATAAGTTGACAAACAATTACTTGTTCAACGAGTTAATTATTCATCCAACTAGAACATAAAAAAATGCTTTGTATAATCCGAATGCATGTTGTGTCGATGGTATTAGCTAATTGACAAACTACAACCTAAAAAGTGTGGAGGGTTTATATAATTTGTGAATAATAGTAAAAAAATTGTTATTAATAATAAAGTAGTCTCTACTTTTAAGACTACTTCACATACAAATTAAACACAACTTAAATGGATTATATAGAGTCCTTTTCTATGAAAAGTTGAGGTGTTATCAGGGAGGAGATGATAAGGAGGAGAGAAAGAGGGAGGTTGGAAGTCCATCTAGGGTGGTGCATATATACATATAAATATATATATATATATACACAGTGGCAAAATTATGAAGGAGCAGGAGGGGGATCATGGCCCCCCAAAGTTTGAAAAACTAAATAATATATATTAATTTTTTATGATTTAATAGGATGATATTTATCTCATCTTGTGTTGGTCCCCTCTTTAAAAAATTATCTTGATCCCCTATAAAATTATTTTGATTTTATAGATTAATTACTTATAAATCCAATTTTAAAAAAATTAATCCAATTTAAAAATAAAATAAATAAAATACATTTCACATAAAATAAAATAATTTAATAACATTATGACGCGTTTTCACTATCAATAAAAATAAAAAAAATGCAAGTTGGATGGTTTTCTTCTCCTCTGCCCGCTGCCGCCTACAATTCTGGAGTTTCTAACTTTCTAATGCTAAAAGGAAAATTCACTTGTAACATTGGAGCTTTTGATCATGGGCACAATTACGTATTGTCTTGAAGCAAATTTTTGGTCCAGACTGCAGCTCTTCTACAAGCTACAGTAACATTGTAGTAGCCTAGCTGCCTACATACATAGTGATAGTTCCGCCACCGCAACACGGTTTGACTTTTCTCTATATATTTTTTTTTTTCCATTTTTTTCGATTTTCTTCTTCTTTCATATATATATATATATATAATTGTATTGAATCAAGATGCAGTGTTTTTGAAGTTTTTTTTTTATTTTTTTGTCACTTTTCCTCTTCTTTTATGTATTGATGAAGTTGTATTTTTGTTTAGAATTTTTTTTTTCTTTTTGAAATAGATAGATTATATGGAAATAGAACATAAAATATTTTATTACAATTTTAACTTTGTTTAATCCGTCTAAAACAAATCCATAGTTCTGCCACTGTATATAATATATATATATATATATATTTATGGGTGTTCATGTTAAGGACTCCCACGTGTTCACACGTGTACAAGCCAACAGATTTGAGCTTGCCTATAAATAGCCACTAGTATTTTGGACAAGGATAATTATTTTTATATATATTCCTCACGCCGGTTGTTTGTAAATTTAAATTAATTAATTCTTGGTATTATTTGTTTATTACATATATAAGTAGTGGAGAAAGATATATAATATAAACTTTAATTTTGCCAGCTGGAGGTGCACAAAAAGATCTGGAAGACAACAAAGAAGGACGTGGAAAGTGAAAGCAACCTACTCCAACCACATTTCTTTTATCAAGTTTCATGGATTTCTTTGCTTGTTCTTCTTTTAGCTGGGTCATGTGGATTTGATTCCCCAACCTCTTCAGGATTGATTCAACAAAATCCAAATCGATACGTTTATTAAATTACTGTTCTTCAATACAAAATAAGGTCGGTTATTTAAAAATATAATTCATATAAAAGTTCACTCGACCCACATGAGTTCAAGCAACATATATATAATCACTATAAGAAAATAGCTTATTTGTAATCATTAATTCCAACGAAATGATTATTTACAGTTAAAATAAGTTTGTTTTGATCATAAATAATTTTTTCGTCGCAAATAAATGACCACAAATATTTATTTTTCTTATAGTGAATTGATTATTAAACATTTAATACTGTCAGATAAAATTCAATCGGATAGTCATAAATATTCTAACACTTATTTTATCTTTATTCTTTAGGCCCAAGAATTATTGTCTGAATTCTAGGAAATGTAAATCTTCATATTTAATATATTTTATAGTAGTACTCGGTACTTTCATATATGATATTTCCATTTAAAACTTAACAAAAGTGTTGACACTTGACATGCCTATCTTATATAATTTTGTAGTTTATTCTGTGTTATTAATTTTTTTTTATTATTCATTTTGTTTCTATACTTGTTAAATTTATAGATGTTTTTTCGTTTTTGAAGTCTTTTTTTTTTAATGTTTTTTATGTTTTTTTTAATGTTTATTTACAACTTTTCCTTTTACTTTTTTTTTTTACTATTTAGTTTTAGTTTTATGATTTTTATAATCTAAGGATTTTAAAGTTTATTGCATTTAATATTTTATTTATATTTTTCTATTAGAACATTTCCATCCGGGATGAGTGCATGAGTTATATGACAAAAGGGCTCTACATTCTGCTGATTATTATGGGGAAAAATCTTAAAATTTGAACAATAGCTCTCTAAATATGGAGAGTTACTGTTCATCTTTAAATAATTATTTATAAATATTTTATTTGACCAATAAAATAAAGTGTAGGTTTGAAATTACGGTAGATAATATAACTTTTTTTTAGCTTAAGGCTTATAATTATAGAGCTTAAGTAATAAACCCTATTATTAAAATATTATTTACTATTTGATAACTATACGTGTGAAGTATTTTAAAAAATGTTACAATTGTTTATAAACAATATAAAAAATAATAATTCTATTTAAACATTTTTACACCACACATTATCCATAAAAAATTATTTCTTGAGGTAGAAATGACATAAAAAATCATTTGAAAGTTGTGCCCCATAAGATCAAAGGGCAAAAACTTAATTATTTAAAAGTTGCTTTAGTATTTTCACCCATTGAAAATCTTTTTCAGAATTGGAACTACGTTCCGTATTATCCAGAAAAGTATGTTTAAAGAAATTTTAATATTTTAAAAAAATATTTTAACTTGTAATATCCAAACAACCTAATTTATTATTAAAGAGCTTTTAAGATTATTTATGTACTTTTTAAGACTTCTAACGCAACCTCAAACAGGCCCAAACTCTTCTTTCAATCATCTATATTTAAAAAAAAAAAAAAAAAGCCATCTATACTTTCTATTGTACACATATTTGTTATAGTTAAAATTTGACAAAAATGTCACCATTGAGATGATCTAATTTTTTTCTTTTAAATTTGACCATTTGGGAAATGTGATTTTTCAAAAGCACTGAATTTGAAAACATTACCCCTTGGAGGGATAATAATTTAAACAAATTTTGTTACAATTGAAAAGTCGAAAACACAGGCACAACAAATAATTAAGGAATTACAAAAAATACGAAAAGAAATAAGTTAGAAAATTTCCTATGCGCTTTCCCGAAAGATGAAAACTTGAGTAGATAAGGATGTACAAAGAAATGGGTAGAAAAAATAATAAAGAAATAATATAAAAATATTATTTTAATAGAATAAAGAAAAAGTATAGAGTGAGATGTATGAGATTATAGAGAATGAGTAATTTACATGGAAAAGGATGATTTTGGAATAAATTGTAACAAAACATTTGTTCAAGCTAATGTGAATGCTCAGACACATGACATGTCACTGGTCTATTAATTACCAGCATTGTGATATCTCGTATTTTAGTATATTTTAACTAAATGATTATTTTAATTAATTTAAATATTAGTTCTCTTATTTTAAAATTATGAGAGTTTTGTTATATTATTTTATAATATTTTTTAAGTTGTGAAAATTGTTTTATTGTGCTTTCTTAATATTAATTACTGTTTTACATTTAAAGTGATCTTTTATTTAAATCAGTTTATTTATGGGTTTTAAAATTATTATTGTTTTATTTGAGTTTCTCACTGCGTTTGAATTATTTTATTTAGCTTACTGTTTTGAAATCTTTTTCGTTGGATCATTTTTGTGACCCAAGTTATGAGGATTGGACCCCATTTCTTTTTTCCATATTTTCTTTTCCTCCTTTCTTTTTTCTCTTCCTTTTCTTTTCTTTTCTTCCTTCTCTTTATTTCCTCTCGGATTTTCTCTCCTGTGTGACCCAAGTTCTCCCTCTCTCCTTCATCCGATCCTTCGTCCTCCACCTGGCACCGCCGCGTGCCGCCGTGTCCTTCACCGCCCAACCCATTGCCTCCCCCACCAGCAGACGACCTCTCACCTCCAATCTCAGCCCCTACCTTGCCGCCGTTTACCCCCACAAGCAACTCTAAGCCGCGGCCTTCTTTGTGCTACAGCGCCGCCGTCGCACCACCACCGGCCACCACCTCTTCACCACTTCATCCTCGACCTTCCAGCTACCTAATGGACCCAACCCTAGTTCCGATCCGCCACCGGTGAAGCCGCACCACCCACATTTTCGATTTGGACTTTTGGACCTTAAACCACCGCTTATGCTGCCACCCACGGCCAAAGGCCACCACCACTAGCTTCACCGACCTCTCTAGGCCCTACCCTATCAATTTTAAATCTTGATTTAACCTCTTTGAAGAGTGAATTTTTTAGACCCACGGCTATAGTGTATTTTACACTATGGAGTTGCTGTTTTGTTACTTCCAGCTCATCCGTGATCCTCCGAAAATTATTATATAGCGCTGTAAGTATTTTTCCAAATAACTTTTGAGATTTAAATGTATTTTTGCACTAACGCTCATTTACTGTATACTAGTTGGTTGTGTGATTGGATTGTGCTGTGTTTGGTTGGTTGTTGGATTTTGATGTTTGTCTGTTACATTACATGTGCATGCATGTTCATGTTTGTAAATGAAAACTGGGTTTTCGTGTAATTGCATTTATGTTCATGTGTTTATTGAAAACTGGGTTTTCATGTGATTTAAAGGAAAAGAGACTGTAGGGATGGTGGTATAGTCCCACCTGCGATTCCCGCCTACGGTGCACGCGATAGGGATGGTGGTAAGCAGGGATGATGGTGTTATCCCGCCTGTGATTACCGCCTAAGGTGCACGCGGTAGGGAATGTGATAAGCATGGATGGTGGTAGAGTCCCGCCTACAGTATCCTATAAATGTTTTTATGCGAATCATTTTCTGAAAATTTTGGCGTGTATTGGAAAATATTCATTTTTGGGGAAAATGATGTTTTGAGGCTAAGGCATATTTCATCATATGCATGCATGTTGGTTGTACTAATGCGTTTTTATCTTGAGTTGTTTGGATTATTACTTACCTGCGGTAACATTTTATGGTACCGTAGATTTTAGTACAGATGAGGATGTGGAGCTTAAGGGATCGGCTCCCTGGAGGAGGTGACATGTGGTTGCTTTTGTTTTGGATTATGGGATTTGTTTCCCACTTGTGTATGTATTTAGCTTTTACTATATTATGTGGGATAACTGTATAACTTTTAACGGCTTTTTATTTTGTATATTTGTATTAAGCAAATTCTGGTACTTAGTTGTCTAATTTAAATTATCCGCTGCGTTTTGTTGTGTACTTTTACGTGTTGCACACACTTGAACACTTGTCGTTGGGATACATGACTCATGTTATCATCATCCTGACGTCATGATTCCCGTGTTGTTTTGAACATGGAAGTCCGGGCGTCACAAGCATTGCCTTTCTGAATAGTATTTTCGTTAGATCTTAACAAAAATTTGACATAAGGATACTCTTTTTAATGTAAATCTTGAGAACTAAAATTACTTTTTTGGAAAAAGAAGCCCGCCTTGAGGAGACTGGAACCTCCATCCCTCCCACACGGTCCAGACCATTTTTCACTTTTGGTGGGGAGGTAGGTTCCTCCGTCCCATTCACCAGGGACGAAGTCAAGATTATAGGTATCGAGAGGCGAGGGTACCTTTAACAAATTGCTAAAAAAATGAGTTGAAAATAAAAATAAATAAATAAATCTCAAACTTGCATTCTTCCATGAATAACGGTAATTTTACGTCTAAGCTTAATTCTTCCATAAATTTCACATATTGCAACTAAGAGAAGATGTTGAACTATGTAAACAATCTATACAGAAATTATAAAAAAAAGAGGTAATATATGTAAACCTCAAATGAAATTTTGTATTTTGCTGAATAATGTATAGGAGTGATGTCATATGGCCTCGTTTGTTTTCGGAGATGAGATGAGATAAGTTGAGATTAAAGTTAAAAAATTAAATAAAATATTGTTAGAATATATTTTTTAATATTATATTTGTTTTGGGATTTGAAAAAGTTGAATTGTTTATTTTATTTTGTATGGAAATTTGAGAAAGTTGTAATGATAAGATGAGAGGTTTTTAAAATTTTAGATTTTAGTCTTGAAAACAAACAAGCAAAGGTTTTTAAGTAACACAATTGCAGATTGCGTAGCTAGCTATCTAGTGAACGTGGAGTTTTTTTGTTAAATATGTTTCACCCAGATAATTATAAACTTTAAAAGAGAAATAATCTAATATGAATATCATATTCTAATTTAATTTCTTGAAACAAAACAGAAAAATAAAATGTAGTTACCATAAATTTTTAAATGAGACCAAGTTCTAATTTGATGATATATAAGAAAGGTTTATTAAAAAATTGTTGATAATTTGCAAGGCATTACATAAGATTAGACATTTAAGAGCATTGACCAATGCTTGTTATGAATTGTGGACAAGAACAAGAACAAAAATGTCAAAAATTAAGAAAAATATACAAATTAGACAAGTGCTTAGATTTTCTGCAATTTCCTCAAGTTCTCACCCACTCATCTCCCCTTTGCTATAGGCGGAAAACACAAACACAATTTTTTCCCAGACAAATTCATAAATAATCCAACAAATCACAAGTCAAACAACATATATACAATAGATCTCATTGATCAGAAGAAACCCTCATTTTCAGATAACGCAAGAATTGTCACAAAGCTCAAATGAGAAAGAAAAAATGGTAGAAAAACTATAAGAGGATTTGACAATCAAGTTTCTAGTGCTAAATACAATGGCACTTACCTGGAGAAACAGCAAAGGCACCACATAAATCATCTTAAAAAATTTTCCTCCAAATCGAGAATCGGAAAACACTCAACTCTCTTCACCTCCTATAAGTTTTCCAATAATACATGGCACTGATTCACTAGTCCACAACAGTTACTTGGCTAAACTTAATTCAAATGACATCTTCTCATCCTCAAACCATTGCTTCCAGGATCAACATTGCAAAAAATTCGTCTGAACCACTCAGCCTTTTATTTGCAGATACATGGACTCTCACTAAATCACATGACTCTTGATAATGATGCACACATAAGAAAAGCACTGGGCAATTTATTATAGGGATGGGAAGTGGGACCCCACACCCCATTGCCCCACCCCCCGTATGGGTGGGGTGGACTCTCGTCTGCCAGATGCAGGTGACAAGGCCACCCGCTCCGCATCTGGCCCCTTAGCGGGGGCGGGGGGCTGGCTGAGCTCAACCCCGTCCCACATTTTCCTCCCTCCGCCCCCACTTATATATTTATACAAATTATGTATATATAAATATATATTACAATTTTTTAGACTTATTCACAAGATTGTATTGCATTAACTTCCTAGAACAACCTTTATATAGGAGGCCAATGCAATACAAGAGTCTTACTTGAACAATGTGGGACTATTGAGTCTAACAAATTTAAAAACTAATAACATTAAAACTATGTTATTTGTTTTTAAATTATTGTTATATTTTAAATTATTGTTATATATATGAATTTTAACTTAAAATTTAAATTATAAAATAATTTGGACCGAGAAATAATTTTTAGTCCCAATGGAGTATCAGTACCCTTGAAGTGGGTGGGTGGCGAGGCGGATGGGATGTTCACCCCCACCCCCAGGCACAGGGGCTGAAGGACCCGCCCCCACGTCCCGGGGGCAGGTGCGGGGAAGGGGTGACTTGCCCCCATATATGCAGGTATCACCCCTAATCTATTGAAGGTAGAAGAAGACACTCAGTTTGGGATAGCATGTAGGAAATTCAGTAGAATCAAGATAGAAATCGATATCGCAAATCCACTGAAACAAAGATTTACACTACCTAGGGCTTTCAATAGAGATACTTGGGGTTGAGTTTGAAGAGCAGCACAGTTGGAGAGAACGGTTGTGGTTCTGGGTTTCTAAAGGCAAGCGGTCATCCCAACTAGAACATATATGGGGCATCACTCATGTTTTCATTGTGTGGATGCTTTGGATTCGCCGATGCAAGTCGAGAATGGAGGAAAAAAATATGTCGGTACAAGCTTGTTAGGAGCATATACTATTTTGGTTCAGAAACATTTCGATAAAAATGAAGAAGAAGAAAAAAATTAATTACAGCTCAGGTGGATATTTTACAGAGATGTCAAATTCCAATAGGAAATACTTATAGTTATATTCGTAGGACTGTTACTTAATTGGTTGTTAGCTTGTAAGGTCCTAAGTAGTAACTACACCTTATTCCTTCGCCATAAGTAAGGATTTTTTTAATAAAACTGGGGATGGACCACTAATATGTGATCCTAACTCTTTTTAAAATATATATATATATACTTGGGTATCTTTTAAATATTAGAGGCAGTTAGATTTCTGCTATGCGTGTGAAAGATTAGGACACTTTCAGATTTTTTGCACTTTCCTCAAATCTCCACACAATCCACAGACAACCCAACAAATCACAAGCCAAACAACATATCTCATTAATTCTCATTTTTAGATAACTCAAGAATTTCCACAAAGCTCAAAAAGGAAAGGAAAGATGGTAGATAAATTACAAGGGGATTTGACAATCAAGTTTCCAGTGCTAAATAAAATGGCACTCACCTGCGGAAATAGCAAAGACAGCACCCAAATCATCTTCAAAAATTTTCCTCCAATTTGAAAACCAGAAAACACTTGGCTCTCTTCACCTCCGATGAGTTTTCCAGTGATAATGGCACTGATTCACTATTCCACAATAGTTACTTGGCTGAAATTAATTCAAAGAACATCTTCTCATCTTCAAACCATACCCTCTAGGATCAACAATGCAAGAGATTCGCTTGAACCACTCGGCCTTTTATGTGCAGATATATGGACTCTCACTATATCACATGACTCTTGATAATGCTACACACATAGGAAAAGCACTGGGAAACCTATCGAAGGTAGAAGAAGATACTTAGTTTGGGATAGCATGCGGGAAATTCATTAGAATCAAGGTAGAAATTGACTTCACAAATCCCCTTAAACAAGGATTTGCACTACCTAGAGCTTTCAACATAGATACTTGGGTATCTTTTAAATATGAGAGGCTGTCAGATTTCTGCTATGCGTGTGGAATATTAGGACACTCTTAAATTTTATGCACTTTCCTCAAGTCTACACGCACTCATCTTCCCTTTGGCCCATGGCTATGGGTGAAAAACACGAACCTAGTTCTTCCCAGACAATCTACAAACAACCTAACAAATCATAAGCCAAACAACAGATATACTACAACATCTCATCAATCAGAACAAATCCTCATTTTCAAATAATGCAAGGATTGCTACAAAGCTCAAACGAGAAAGAAACCAAAGTAGAAAATCTACAAGAGGATTTGACAATCAACTTTCCAATGCTAAACATAATGGCACTCACCTACGGAAATAGCAAAGGCAGCGTTAAAATCATTCTTAAAAAATTTTCTTAAGTCTGAAAATCGAAAAACACTCAGCTCTCTTCACCTCAGATGAGTCTTCCAGTGATATGTGGCACTGACTTACTATTCCCCAACAGTTACTCAACTGAAATTAATTCTGCAACACCTATCTCCTTAAAACCGATCAAATCTGAAATAAATTTCATCACTGTTAACCCTAATCCATCAGTCAGACCATGTTTAACATTCACATCAACGGGAGTTCAACATTCCTTACCTGAAATGACTGATTTGGCACTACAGGAGAGGCTTTTATCACAAACCTTAGCAAGGAAGAATTCCCTTTGGTGATTGCAGAGTAAGCAAATGCAATTTGTTATGCTCTATTTTAAGGCTCAACAAGCAAAACACAAGGCCTGGCAACACTTAGCTCAAAACAGTGAGCCCAACTCTTTGTTCTCAAACCTTACCAGGCAAGGCTCATTTTTTAATAAGCAAGCCCACACATTTTGCCTTCCCAAATTGAGTAGCTCCAGCATATCAATCCCATAGAATCCACCTAAAAAAGCTTACACTGACGTTGAATTAAACCCAGTAACATCCCAAGAAGGCTCACACTCAACTCCAACTATTACAGAGTGCTTCACCAAAAAGTAGTGCACCCCATCGTCCTCAGATGAAATCCGACCCATGAGGAAAAAGTCACAAAAAAATTTGTTCATAAATGTGCCCAGCACAACAACGGAAGAAGTCCCTATTCAAGTTTTGGAGGAATCAACAATGGCTTTCGTGTTACTTGAGATGCAACGTGGATCAATGGGGAACGAAAAAAAAAAAACTGAAAGGGCTAGCTCGATCATTCCCATATCACAAGGCACTATCACTTGCATTTGGAAAAACAAAAACAAAAAAGCAAAAGAGGCAAGACCAAAACTACCTCCACCAGCTACACACAATGGTATAGAATTGCAAGGGACTTGTCCAACCTAAAGCAATTAGAAGCTTAAGGGCCAATATTAGAAAATATAACCAGGACATCATCTTTTTGTTGGAAACCTGGTGCCAGAAGAACGTACCTTATCTATTGTGAATAGTTTTGGTTTCCACCATTTTGAAAATTTTCCAGTCTCAGGAAAAAAATGAGGTTTACTTCTTTTGTGGCTTCCTGGTGTAGAAGTGGAACTTGTTAATATTAATATGAATGTAATCTCTATTTTGATTTATTCTGATCCTTCCTATCACACTTGCTCAATGGCATCTTAAAGCTTGATTCTAGAAACTTTTGGATTCAACGTATCATGCATTTTCTGGCTCCTGGCTCCTGCTCAACCAATTTGAAAAATCCAGTGGGAGACCAATTACCTCCTTATCAATTGGAGGATTGAAAAATCTTATGGAAAATCATGACTTGATCAACATTGGCTTCACATGCTCTTCATTCACATGGACAAATAATAGAAATGACAATGCATTTATTCAAAAAAGGTTGGATCGTGGGATAGAAAACCAACAATTGCGGTTATTTCCAGATGCCACACTGCAACGCCTGGCTTCGTCGACATCAAATCATCATCCGCTACTCTTAAATACAACAACACTCCAACAAAGGGCTTTCTCCTTCAAATTTGAAGAACTCTGGATTCATGAATCACTCAATCAAATAATAATCCAAGAAGTATGGAACAAACAATTTACTTGTATTCTAGCCTACATATTATGCAAAAAAATCAAGGCTATAAAAGAAGCACTCAGGCACTGGAACAAAGTTCACTTCAGAAAAGTCCAAGTCAATATTCAGAAAATAGAAAATGAGCTCGTCGAAGTTCAAAGTAGCCCCCCAACCTTCAAAATCAAGCAAGAGAAAAATAGTTTCAATACAATCTCCAGGAACAACTAAAGAATAAAGAAATTTTATGGTGTCAAAAACCCAGAATTTCATGGCTAATATCCTTGGATCTCAACACTAAATCTTTTTCACCTATCAACAACAATCCAAAGGAAGAGTAATGCGATTGACTACATCAAATTGGGACCAGATAATTTGACGATGGACCAATCTATTATTGAATCTTCTTTCATTAATTATTTTCAGTCAATATTTGTTTGGAAAGCAAGTCACAAATCAAAATAACAAATTTCTTGGTGCAACGCCAAGTGAAGATGAAATATTTCTTGCTTAAAATAAATTACAAATACAAAAGCTTTGGGTGTAGGCAGAATGACAACTCTCTTATACAGACATTATTGGATTATCATAAAAAATGAAGTCACTGTTGCTGTACAAAATCTCTTCCAAAATGCCAAGCTCTTAAGGCAATTGAATCACATAAACATTGTTCTTATCCTAAAGATCCCTAAGCTCTTCCCATCATTACCGTCCCATCAGTCTGACAAATGTTATTTACAAAATCATCACCAAAATACTAGCCAATAGTTTAAAATCCACTTTATCTAGCATTATTTCCCCTCTTCAAACGACTTTTATTCCCAGTCGCAACATTAAAGAAAATACGATGATAGCTCATGAGCTGTTTCATCATCTTAAAAGAAATCAGGGCTAAAAGGATTAATGGCTATAAAGTTATATTGAAAAAAGCTTTTGATTTTTTAGAGTGAGATTTTCTATTCACAGTGATGAAAGTATTGTGATATAGCAACAGTTGAATCAATCTAATTAAAGAATGTGTCACAACAACATCTTTCTCAATTATCATTAACAGATCACCTAAAGGTTTTTTCAAAGCACAAAGTGGACTCAAACAAGGTGATCTTATCTCTCATTTTCTCTTTATATTGAGTACGCCGGTGCTATCCAGACTAATAATTAGATTATAAATCCAAGGGAAATTTGAAGGAATTAGACTACCGAAAGAAATGCTTAAGTTATCTTTGAAAGTCTGGAAAAATATCAACTTTGATCGGGACAAAAAATAAACCATAACGAGTCTTCAATTTTCATCACAACGTATACCAACCCTGCAATCAAAGCTACAATCTCCCAGATATTGTCATACAAGTCCTCCTCATTCAGAATAAAATATCTAGGGCTTCCAACATCTTTCAGCAAAAAAACAAAAAAGAAAGAAAAAGAAATACAAAGATTTATTAGAGAAAGTCGACAAAAAACTAGAGGGCTGGAAATCGAAACTGCTTTCGCAAGTAGGAATGATCATGCTAATCAAAACAATGGCAAGCACAATCCCTTCATTTCAAATATAGTCTTTTTTGTTGGCGAAATCAGTGTGCAAGTCTTTAATACTTGCTTTAAAATTTTCTATTAGGGCTTCCTTGAAGATCAAAAGAATCATATGACTTTGAAGTCCTAGAAATCCATATGCTAACCAAAAAAATCAGGAGGACTTGGTTTTAGATTAATGGAAAATATGAATCTAGCACTTTTAGCAAAGACATAATGGGAAATGAGCTAAGAAAATTCTGGTTTGTGGCATTCAATCCTTTCAGCAAAATACCTCAATGCTACAAGTTTTTGGAATGCAAAACATTAGACTCATGGCTATGGAAAGGATTCCTTAAGACAAGAGATCTTCTTTCAAAAGGGATATACTATCAAATCTTCAACGGTTTATCTGTCAATGTATGGTTAGAGTCATGGATTCCTACAATGAAAAATTTCACACCAAAGTTGCTTAAACAAATGAACGAGGTACACCCACTTTTGAAAGTTTTTGGCATGATCATAGGTAATTCTCGTTCATGGAATACTCTAAAAATGAAAATTCTTTTTTAGCAAGATAGTATCGCTGAAATTCAAAAAATCTCTCTACCGCTGAATAATCAAAGACAAGATTTACTAATCTGAACTGAGTCTAAACTATAATGGAAAATTTTTTGTCAAAATGGCCTACCATATAGCGGCAATCAACTCTCGCACCCTTTTGCAAAGTTTTCCAAGTTCACTATTTAAAAATCTTTGGAAATTGAAAATTCATGATTGCCATAAGTTACTACTTATCTTATGGAATATTCTTCCCACCACAGCACGATTGAGCAATGTCATCCCTCATCTCCTTTTTTAATATTGTACATTGTGCAATGAAGAAGAAGAAACAACGCTTCACCTTTTCATAGACTATCCTATTATCCGTATCCTATGGCATCAAAGCACCTGGCCTTTAAATCTCATATCATTGCCGATAAACTTCAAACTGGATGCAAATGATAATCAACCAGAACCAGCTTTCGGATTGAATGCTTTACAAAAACATCAATTTTAGCTATTTGCAGTAATAATGTTGGATTTATCTGGAGGCAAAGGAATGACATTTTCCACAATCGTACAATTTTTCTCTAAGAAAAGCAAAAGATCAGCTAGATCAGATGTATCATGCATATAGACATGCATGGGAGGAAAAATTAAAAATTTGCCATAGACTAAGTTGGCTACCTCCCCCATGGAACCAATGGAGTTTTTCTTTTGATGCAGCTGTCAAAGATTCATTCTCAACAACATCTTCAGCATAACGAGATTATGAAAGTAAGTATAGACCTAAAAAATCCAATCCACAAACCCAATAATAGCCAAAGCTTTAGCAGCCCTTCTTCTAGTGTCACAGTTGGCAACACATCTCCAAAAAATTCCATTAATCCTGGAAGTTAATGCGAAAACTATTATAACAGCCATTGGAAATAAGGACTCATCACTAGTCTGGCAGATAACTCCAATCATTAATGACATTCGGCAAATCTTGCAAGTTTGAAAAGATTGGAGAGTAGCCAAAATCCATCGATCAAAAACTCGATATGTGCACTCATTGGTGCAATGGATAGCAACCAACTTAGTTTTTGGATGTATACCCTTAGATAATCCTCTTAGATGTATTTTGTATATTGAGAATGGTAAAGATCCACCTCAAAATATTATGTATATCTTATAATTATATTCAATATTAAGCATGCTTGATTAGAAAAAAAAAAGGTAGTGTAAATGTTGTGGGTGAAGAAGTCCAAAAAGTACTTCAAACAAGTAAGAACAAACTAGGGTCATAGAGAAAGGTGACCCTTGCATTGTACAGGTAGTGCAAATTGTACTCTTTCTTTTTTTTTTTTTTGTTTCAAACATCTTTTAAACCCCTTTAAACATTTAAAAAAAGTCACAAACTCATTAAAAAATACTTCTTTAACTATTAAGAAAAAAAAATAGTATCGGTCACTTTTAGGGTCATCTTTCTTGATGGCCCTAGCATTTTCCAACAAGTTAAGCCAATTCCATATTTCCTAATATGACGCCAAGAAATAGTCACCACTTGGGTTTTTTTTGCACAATCCAGTTACAAAACTCGCACTCCATTGGTAGTAGTCAAAATGTAGAAGTGGGACGCAAAAGGCAACAGGGTCGTGGAGGAGCTTACTAGTGCTTGAAAATCACGCACTCCACTTGTAGTAGTCAAAAAGTAGATTTGGCAAGATGAAGTGGGGAGACGTTAAGAACCTCTTGAATGGCACAAATTTAAGCTCCGAAGCCCCTAAAAAAAACTAAAATCTAAAAATGGAAAGAGAGAAAATGTCATGGTGTGAAAATAATTTAAAAAAGCCATCAATAATAATGCATATGACTCACACATGCCTCACAATGAGGCATGTGAGCCCCAAGCATACTTGGGAACGGATTCTTCTAGTGGCTTTCGATATATATATATATATATATATATATGATCACATAAGTTTTGTTGATGATGGAGGTGTAGGGGGTGGAGTGTTGGAAGGTAGAACGTCCATGACCCAATATAGGATGGGTGAGAAGATAAGGAGAGAGAGAAAAAAAATTTAAAAACAAAAGAGAATAGAGGAAAGTATGTGAGTAGGATGGAGAAGCCAAGAATTACAAAGGGGTGGGGGTGGGTGCTAGGTTTGGTGTTCGGGAAAGTGAGGAAGGGTGATAGGCGAGAGAGTTACAAATAGGTGGGATTGCATCTTTATTTTGCTAACGTGATTGTGTTTGGTAATAATTGGATTTATCTGTTGTAAAACTAAAGAGATTTAGCAAGAGAATTGAAATATTGCAATGTAGATTTAGCTCTTCATGAGTTTAATATCATTCATTTCGAATTTCTTGGGTTGTACAAATGATCTTCAAGACATCATTTTATAGGCATGGAAGGATAAGGAATATAAAAAGGTGATACATGAATTAACAAGATACATTCTTGAATTTAGATGTTCCAAGAGTTAATACATGAATGTGCTAGAATTCTAAGATGTGGAATTTACATGGTCATCCACCAAATGCATGCATGCATTTACAACATTATATTTACTTTAAGTAATTGAAAATTCACTTTACACACAGAGGTCAAGGCATCGACGATCCCAAGAATCTATTTTTGGCTAAACGAATTAATATTTTAATTTTTTTACATAAGTTATATAAAATAATATCAAATGATTATAAATGTAAACACCATTGACATGACATGATTTGGAAGGAAAACATAGGGAGAGAGAAAAGATTTGGGCTTTTTTAAATTAATAAATAAGACTACTCGACATGTCGCATGATCAATTCAGTCAAACTTGAATGCAACTCAATTCGTTTATTAAATGAACCGTTCGTAAACACACAATTATGATCAATTATTATATGATACAAATCGTATAAAACTCGACTCGACTCATATAAGCTTCACCAATTTTGTATTTATTATCTTTATAGTATAATCTCCATATTTATAATGAAAACATTTAGATATTCATAGATATTAGAGGAAATCATGTTCCTAATGCTAAACATGTTAATTGAATCGTTATAAATACAACTATTGACATATGTATCTATAAAATTTATAAAGGTATTGGCAAAAATTCAATGATTAATTGTCAAAGTTTTTAAATAAAGTTGAGATATAATATAAATAATCTATTTTATTTAAATGAATCAACTTATGAACAACTTCAAATTCGCTCAATATTAAACAAAATGTTAATAAATATAAAATGCAACTCGATGAAAAGTGCCTAGCTTGTATTAGAATAAAAATTAAGGTCCTGTTTCGATGTTGAGTTGAGTTGAGTTCTTTATTAATAGTTGTGAGTTGAGATGGTGAAGTAAGTTTTGTGAGGCTCACCTAAAATAATTTTAGATGTGTTTAGATGTATTTATGAGAAGTTAAAAAAGATTGTAAGTCCTGTGTGTAAAAAGATATTGAGTTGAAAAAGATTGTGATCCTATGTGTAAAGAGGTTTTGAATTGAGATGAGTTTATTGATTTGACAATTAGTTATTTGGATGTTAGGCTCAGCTTTAAATTAGATGAGTCCAAATTCTAAATAAGCCTAAATGAATAAGACTTTGATGGCCCACTATTCATTCCAACTTGACACTTGTACCCCAAAATAAGGTGTACCCACATGTGACTTACCCGCTTATTAAAGGCCTAATGTTTTGAAATGGATTTGGAGTATAATTTTAAAAATTTCACATGGCAGGCAGAAAATTGTTAGGTTTGGTAACTAAGTTCAAACACAAAATTCTCATATCATCTTATCTCATCATTATAACTTTCTCAAATTTTCATACAAAATATAATAAACAATTCAACTTTTTCAAATTCTAATTTAATTTTTTCAAATTCTAAAATAATAATAATATTAAAATATTATATTTTAAATTTTTATCTAAAATTAAAAATTCTCGTCCCACTCTCCAAACTTAAAGTGTTAAAGAGAATCTCAACCAAACAATAAGGTCTTTGAAAGTCAACAACATTCATGTTATGGCCCAAAATAAATGGTGGTAAGTAATAATAATCCAACAAAACCCAACCCAACCTAGCCCAACCAATTTAAAATTCGAATTTATAAGTCATTCTTGAATGCGGTGCAATCCGTAACCAATTCATCTGTCCTTTTCCCGAGATTTAGATTTTTATTCGAAGGTTTTTTATTTTAAAGAGATTTTTATTCAAAGGTTTAGAATTAAAAAAAAAAAAAAAAAGACAGATAAAGTGATCTTCTCATATTTATAATTATTTTAAAAAATCTTTAAATAATCATCAAACCCTCATCACTCATCCCTCGGGCCTCGTCCTTATACTCTCACCTATATCTTTTTTTCTCATCCCTCACCAAATCATACATTATTATAAGTGGTAATCCTAAACCTCTCTTCATCAGTCTACTTGGATATGTAAATCGATGACGTTCGTTTTATGTTTCATATATACAATCTTAAACTATGAACAATTCTTAAGGTAACAAAGTTGTGAAGCAGGCCAAAGGCCACCAAGTTGTAAAATAATAACAGAAATTCTATGTGGAAGTCTTACATCACATACTTCTATCTAATCAACATGTGATTTATTATTAAGATAGAAAGAACAAAAATGACAAATTACATGTTGATTAAGTAGATATGTGTGGTGTAAGGATTCCTTTATCATTTCTTAATGGGAATAATGTCCTCTAATTCACCAATCTTAGAGACGATTCCATTCTGAAAATATATATACTAAAAAAAGATTATACATATGTAAAAATTAGTATTTTAGGAAAGTAACATTACTTTATTTTATTTCCTCTCTTTAAGGGCCTCTTCTAATTTCTAGCAAGTTCAATGAAAAGGAATTGAGCATTAAGTGGAAAGGTCAGAAAACTACTAATTGAAGAATATGTTGGACTTTTTGTGTGGAGTCTGATTCTATTTTGTGGCAGTCCGATTTGATGACTTGACCTGAGAAGAATTTGATGTGATTTTTTTATTAGATTTTCAATGAGGCTTGGGCCCAAGCCGCAGTGAACATGGATAAGCCTCGTGGGGGCTCAAGGGCGAAACCCCATAAAAAAGATTTTGACCCAGTTTTAACTCTTGAACCGGTCCAATTGGACATTTAATTAGGATTTATTCACTAAAAACCCTAATTAGGGTTTTGCCACATATATATTGTACTTTTCCTACGAGCGCTTATATGTATTGCCGTACAGTGTATTCGACTTTCAAGAAAATAAAATCTCTTGCAAGTGTATGAACGTAATGAGTATGCTGCCGAACCATGTAAATATGATTAATTTTATTTGTCTTACTTTTTCTTCTCGTCACTCCTAACAAAATATGAGTACGATTTTAATTTTTTTATTCAAACATCCCTTATAATTTTGAGAAAAAATGGATATAACACGTAAATTTCACTGTATTTAATATTAAATTTCACATTATTCATGGATAGCATTGTAACACAGAAAGGCTAACAGACTGCTTTGATTCTCTTCGAATTATATATAGGGATTCCAGACGACGGGAATCTCAATCCTGGCTAAAGATAAAAGTAAAAGCATGAGCGATGGAGATCAGGACAGGGCGATTAATATATTTTAGTCCGGAAACGTACAAGAAAAATGGAATACATTCAACTAAAAAAAGCTTTTCCTATTCCTTAATTTCCATGATCTTGTCCGCTATTGGATGTACATATCTCTCGTTTGAAGTGATTCTATTAATGTAGGGGTTATTCATTTTTACCTACCATTCCTGAAAGAGTAGACGTTAATTAAAATATGGGTTGACTTACATATATGAGAAATGCTACTCATCATTCTAATTTTCATCATCTCCATATCATCCCATGATCTGGCATTACATGATTGAAGATTATTTATTATATTTCACTTATAAACCAATTATGTAATGCCACGTCATGGGATGATGAAAGTTTGGATGATAAATAGATTTTTTCAACTTATAAACTCTCTCTCTCTCTCTCTCTATACATATATATGTATATATATAATTGTTTAAAGGATCGCAACTTAATTGTGCATGTCTTTTAATGATCATAGAAGCCATGTTAGTTTCTAGAAGTACTTTCCTGCATGTCCTGGGCCGGCACCAGACTCCTATACCTTCCCTCCTGCTTATAATGTCATGATGCAGGTCTATATAAGAATTTTACAAAATTAAGTTTATATATTATGTTATTATATATGATTTTCTGGTGATCTCAATCCTTACAACTAGTCGATCTATTTATGCAAAACTTAACACAGTGATGTTTTTGGAGAGCCAACCAGAAATTACTTGAGAGTCAACCAGAAATGACTCATGCGACATGAACTGTCCCTGATATAATAATAATAGTAATATGACTGTATATATACATAAACTCACATTTCCCTACCCTTAAAAGCATATCTACTTTGCGTGATTTACTCCAAAATCAATAAATTAAGTAGCTTTTATGGCGTACGTGTAAAATGTGAAGAATTAACAAACACACACACGTATACTTTAATTGACCGGCCTACTTATTGATCTAGTGGTGATGTTCTTTGTTGAGCTTTTGCCTGCGGTCTAAAGTTACACGCACGTAGAATACACATCTTGTTTTGATTTTATATTAAGGATCAAACTTGAGTTCAATTTGAACAGCCTTTGAGTTTCTAAACAAAAAACCAGCTTGATTTGGAATATTGGTGATGTGATCCTATATATATATATATATATATCTACTTATATATAAAGTTACTTATATATAAAGTGCGAATAGGTTAGGAATAGTGTTTTCGTCTAATATTTTTTTTTCCAATTTTGCCCCTGCTTGTATTCCTATATTTCGGTTCTGCCCCTAACGTATTTTCCGTTTTGCCCCTGGTCCCGCGCGCGAGCCCCTCCTCCCCCTCCCCTGTCCGTTTCTCGATCTGCAGCAGTGCGCCTCCCAATGCAGCCGTGGCCGACACAGCCCCGTCGATTCTCTTCGTCTCCGGCCGACGTTCCTCTCCTTCAAATCTGAGACCTTATCGTGCCGCCGTTAACCGCCACGATGGAATCCAAGCCGCGGCCGTGCTTTTCTTCGTCGCCTCTAGTGCGCCGCCAGACGACGGCGTGGCCAACACCACCCGGCCCATCCTCTTCGCCTCCGTCTGGCGCCCCTCCCCTTCCAATCTCAGCCTCTCTCCTGCCGTCGGTAGCCGCCGCTAGCGACTCAAACCCACCGGCTGTGGGTATAACACTGTTCACTAAATATTTTCCTATTTTGCCCCTGGCTTTATAGAATCACTATTAATCCATTTCATTTCATCTCATTATTATAAAAAAGTATTTTTAATGATATTATGAAATTTTTTTTTTAATGTTTAAGCGTATAAAAAATTGAATAAAAAGTCAAAAAAATAATTTTTTTTGTACATATCGAAACCTATCTCGTAGGCTTTAGATGTGAAAAATGAGTAATGTTACAAATTGATTTGAACTTTACAATTCGATTATAATATTTTTTTTTTCCAAATTGATACCAAGTCTTCATAAAATTTTAATAAAAAACTAAAATCTTGAAAATTAAACTTTAATATTGTGCAACATTTTATTTTCTTTAATTTTAAATTATGTAAATATCAAATTGAATTGTTACATTTTAGTATAAATCTAATTTTTTTCATTTTATTAATGATTTTTGTTTAATAATTTATTAAGAAATAAATTTCAATTTTTTTTCCATTTTCGGATAAATTAAATAATTTATTAATTATCCTGAAATTAATTACACTATTTGAGATAGATCTACAGTTTCTATTGTACTATAGTTTGTTTTATTTTTTTTTAAATGTAAAGAATGAGACTTTATAAAATATATGATTAAATTATTTAATGCTTACCACTGTAGTTTTGATTTTTAAAATTAGCACATTATATATTTATTTTGAAAATAACAAATACATAACATACGCATCCAACTATAAGTATTAAGAGTAATAATAGTAGATTACTTAGTATAATTACAAATTTTCATAAGGAAATAAATTATAACTTCTTAATAATTTAAAAATATAATATGTCATTATTACTATTTTATTTAGCAAAATGTGAAAATGTTAAATAAATTAATGTTTTTCATTGTTATTATTTTTTATAGTGCTTCTGTTTTAATAATATTAAAAAATGTTATGAAAACTTTTAAAATAAATTAAGATGATCTGATTTACATTTTTAAACTAAAAGCTAAACTACATTTAGAGTAACGCAATGATTTAACATTATTTGTAATGCAAAATAATATGGTTTAGAATATATTAATATATATTATAACATTTTTCATTTTTTCATTTTCTGATAATTTATATAATGTTGGATTTTTTTTACACACTTATGAATAAATGTTTAATAATTACTAACAAATTATCTTCTCATAAAGAAGATAAAATTTAAACAATTTTTTTTCAATAATCCTTCAGTATAATCCGTAATTTAAAAATATTTTCTCCTATAACTAAATGAATTCGCCCCATCTTTTTTTATATTGAAACCTAACAAAATTATCATTAACATTAATTTTAATTTTCAAATTGTAATAAACGTCATTTTTTGGCATGCAGCATTCTTTCACCATTTTATAATTCGTAATAAAATTTTAGAATTAATATTTTTATTATTAATTTAAGCTTTTATTAAAATTATCTTATTACACTGTTTCGTTATATAACTAAATAAAAAACAGACTTATATGGATCTATCATTTTTGTTAAGTTTGTATTAGGTTTATCTCAACTATAACAAATATACAACATACGCATCTAACTATAACTGCCTTTGAAGTAATGCAGTGATGTAACATTATTTGTAGCATTGAATAATATGATCTAGAATATATTAATATATATTAGAAAATTTTTATTTTTTTCGTTCTTTGAAAATTTATATAATGTTAGAATTTTTCTTTTACATATTTATGAATAAATGTTTAATAATTACTAACAAATCATCTTCTCATAAAGAAGATAAAATTAAAACAATTTTTTTTCAATAATCTTTAAGTATAATCTATAATTTAAAAACGTTTTGTCCCATAATCAAATGAATTCACCCCATCTTTTTTTATATATATAGAAATCTAATAAAATTATCATTAACATTAATTTTAATTTTCAAATTCTAATAAAGAATTTTTTATTTTTTTATTTAAATATGTTCTTTATACTTTTGATATATGTAAAGCACAATATGAATATAAGTAGATAGTACACGTTAGCTTTCTGTTTTAATAATGTTTCACTATTTTATAATTCGTAATAAAATTTTGCAGATAACATATATGATGCTTTTTATGATCAAGGACGAAATATTAAAATATAGATAAAACTTTATCCATTTGTAGTTAAATTCGAGAATTTGTATATATTTAAACTCTCATTTTTTGGCCTATTGTGGATTGACAGATAGTCATGTAAAATTTACTTTATTATCATATATATAAATTTATTAGACATTAAAATCTATTACATTTCATAACTATATTTTTTAATTTGTTTTTTCTTATTACACTATTTTTCATATGAGTTTTTTTACATTCTCTCTTTAGATTTATTCTCTTAATATTTTGTGCTCTTTGGATATTTCATAAAGCTTGTTTTCTGCAGTTCAATTTTTTTATTTTAGGTGTTATTAATTTGAAGATTTTACATAGATTTGTTAGATTTTTCCATGCATTTGTGCACTCTAAATTTGTTGGATTTTTCTATCACTTTGTCCACTGGGCAAACGTCCCTTGGATGTTTCTTTCCTACTAGTATATATATATATATATATATATGTATATATAGTAGATGACAAAGATCATCTGCAATATGCAGAGCGGATATTATCATATTCGTCTTCCACATCCCAAAAACCTTCACTTTATTACCTCACACAATGATCATGAGATCATGGCATGCATTACAAGTGATCATCTTGACATCGCTCAAACCTTATTTATTATTTCATTTTGTTTTACCTTTTCAGCTTTTTCATTTTAACGTTTTAGTTTATCCGTGAGCTGTGCCGGAGGGGAGTTTAATTCCACCCTCATTTTTCTTGTGCGTCTTTCCAAACCTTCACTGTTTATGTACTGTTTTTGTCAGTTTTTACTGTTTATATACTGTTCATACATTGTTCCAATATTCCAACTGTTTATTTACTGTTTATCTAAATAGATGTTTCAAAATTGATAAAATATTATGTTTAAATAATCAAATCTGCTGTACGGTATAATTTCAGATAAGATGTTTTCTTCTGTATTTACTAACCAAACCCGCCTAGTCTTTATTTTGGGAATCGTAAATGATTTCTCTTTCGAGAAAGCCAGAAAGGTTAGTGGGGACAAGACAACGTATGGATACGATCTTCTTGTTATAATGAGACATGAAAATTCGACTTGCCTTCATGAATCATGATCACAGTTCGAACGTCATTTATATACGAGAGAGAGTCTTCAATAAGAAACTAAACCAATTACATACTAAAGACCAATTTTTCTCTCTCTCTCTCTCTCTCTTGGAGGATGGTAAGCTGCAGCCACTTCTGTCCTCCAGCGTCGAGGACCAAGACCAAAACCAAAACCAAGAGCCGCTACAGTCTCTCCCTGTAGCAGCAGACACTTCCACCGCAGCCATCTTCGTCGCCGGTGTCCCTGACATCCTTCCTATCGAGGGGCCTCGCGACTTTTTAAGAGAGTTCCTCATCCAGTCAAAGAAGCTCTGGTACCTCGCCGGCCCCGCCATCTTCACCACCATATGCCGGTACTCGCTCGGGGCCGTTACCCAAGTCTTCGCAGGCCATGTCAGCACTCTCGCCCTCGCTACTTTCTCCGTCGAAAACTCTGTTATCGCCGGCTTTTCCTTCGGCATCATGGCACGTACATTACATAATCATACTACTGTTCTGTCAATCTCTGTACAATAGATATTTGTTCTTGATTACTGAACTAACTATCAATGTTTGAATCTGAATTAGATTGGAATGGGGAGCGCACTCGAAACTCTATGCGGGCAAGCGTACGGAGCTGGGCAGATTGATATGCTAGGGATCTACATGCAAAGGTCGTGGTTGATTCTCGTGTCCACGGCTTTGCTTTTAAGCCTTTTGTACATATTTGCCGGGCCACTCTTGAAACTAATCGGCCAGACGGAATCTATTTCGGAAGCCGCGGGAGTCTTCGCCATTTGGATGATTCCGCAACTTTTCGCCTACGCGATGAACTTCCCGATCGCCAAGTTTCTGCAGTCGCAGAGCAAGATCATGGTGATGGCCATGATAGCGTGCGTGGCTCTGGTTCTGCACACTTTCTTTAGCTGGCTGCTGATGATGAAGTTAGGATGGGGTCTGGTGGGTGGGGCTGTGGTGCTGAACTCGGCGTGGTGGTTCCTAGTGGTGGCGCAGCTGATTTATATTTTTTGTGGGAGTTGTGGCAGGGCCTGGTCTGGGTTTTCGTTGAAGGCATTTCAGAATCTATGGGGTTTCATTAGGCTATCTGTGGCCTCGGCAGTGATGCTCTGGTGAGAGCAGTCTTCACCTTTTCATTTTTTAATAAAGCTATTCTTTTCTTTCTCAGAAATTATATTTGCCCTCTTTGGATTTGCAATTTTCGCTAAAAAATTTATATATATATATAAATATAAAGATTTCTCTGAAAAAAATTAATTTCTATTGATGAATTCAACTATTTTTAAAGGGAATATGTAAAATTTACACATCTTAAAAGTACATGTAACATTACCTAAATCATATGATCATCTAATAGATTACATGATGAGATCAGTATCGATTCTATCTACTTTGTTATATACAATTTTAAAATATGTAAATATCATGTACTCTCTTTAAAAAAGATAGGGTCCACTATTAAGGATCAAGAAGACTCTCTTATTTTTATCTTAATTTTGCTGACTTACTAATTCTGGTAAGGAAAATGCTAAAGCTCCGGCTCCCAACTCTAGTTGGGAGTCACCACTTGTATTAGTATGTGTTTTTTTATAATTATTTTTTCATATAATTATTTTTAATAATTTTTAATATTTAAAAAAATAAAAAAAATTCATAATATTATTAAAAAAATACTTCCTTAATATTTTTTATAATTTTTTATTTTACTTCAGGAAGTATTTTTTAATAATTTTTTTTTACTTTCTAATTAAAAAAGAATTTTTAATAATATCTTAAATTTATTTTATTTTTTAAAAATATTTAAAAGTATTAAAAAATCTATATAAAAAATAACTTTAAAAAAACACATAAAAACACTACACCCCAACAGGAGCCCCCAGCGGGGACTGTTGCATGGTCTTTCTTGTAATATTTAGATTTGTTGGAAAGTTTTTCGATGGATCAGTCTTAATTAAATTGTGATAGAAATTAGAATGTTGGTATAATATTGACAAGGTTAAATAATTGACAATATATCCGATATTTCATTCCTTTTTTTTATTAAAATGGAATTCCTATATATGACTGAAGAAGGAAGTAAATATTACTAATATTTAAAAGCATAGAAATTAAATAAGATATATATATATATATATATAGGACTGTATGTCCGTGGAATATTAATCATGCATGCAGGGGCCGTCTGCCGTGGTTCATATGAATTCAGTTGCATGTTAGCATAATTTTCATGGTACGTTGACAGCAATATTCGACGTATATACGTACGTTCAAAATTTTTGTGTTGAATGTTGATCTCATATGATTCATGTATAGCTTGGAAGTTTGGTATTTCATGGCGCTGATCCTCTTTGCTGGATATCTAAAGAATGCGGAAGTTTCAGTAGATGCCTTGTCCATATGGTGAGTTTCGATTTTTTTTTTATATATATATATATATAATATATTAAGATAGTAAAATTTATAATAAGAATAATGAAAGCATTAATATTAAAATTCTCAATTATCTTAAATGGCCTGTACTTGCCTTATAACTCCATCGAAAGAATCTCTTGAATATGGTTGTCGGTAGTAGTACAGCTAGGAATGTATTAACCTAACAATCTTCGCCATTTTCCTTGACTTTTCTTTTGTAAATCATATCATGAACTGTAACATTAAGGAGTTTCTGGGACTACTGTTCAGCTGTCTCCTCATCATTCATATATGACATTTAATTCTTCGTGACCAAAGACTAATTAATTTTCTTGCTCGTGAGAGCGACATATCAGGTCTCCAAAAAAATAACGTACTAAAATTAAAATATTTGTGACGGATTATTTATTATAAAAATAATTATTTATAGTAAAAATAGATTTATTTTAATAAAAAATAATTAATTTTATAAAAAATAATTAACTATAAATAAGTAATTTTTTTATAATGACATGGCACATATTCTTTGCTGACTTGTAATCAAAATCGTCTAATTATTTTGCATATTAGAAAAAATCATGCTTGTGTTTTTCTTTAAAAAAATAATAATGGAGGTATCTTTTTCATATTTAGTCTATTTATTATTTATGGACCGTTGCCTGTTTACGTTGCAGCATGAACATATTGGGCTGGACAATCATGGTTGGTCTTGGGATGAATGCCGCCGTAAGGTTTGACCTCCCATTCCCACGCACCAATTAAGCTTCGACAACGTGACAACTCATTTTCATAATATATTTTATAATAATATTATAAAATGACAGCATTTTTATAAAATAATATTGATATTTTATAAAAATAGTTTTAATTTAAAATATAATTGTGTAAAGTATTGTAACGTCCTTTCTAATTTATTTGAAAATAAAAAAACGATCGAATCTTCTAATTCCAGTCTCAATTGGGAATATAAAAAATGCAGTATAAGAGTTTCAAATGAGTTGGGGGCGGGTCATCCAAGAACAGCAAAATTCTCGTTACTGGTGGCAGTGGTGACTTCATTTATAATCGGTCTCGTAATCTCACTCATTCTGATACTCACACGAAACGACTACCCATCTTTGTTTTCGACCGATACCCGAGTGGAAGACCTTGTCAAGGAGCTCACTCCAGTACTTGCTCTCTGCATTATCATTAACAATGTTCAACCCGTTCTCTCTGGTACCTACAACTTTGAACTCATGAATTCGATCTTGTAAATTTCTTTCCTTCTTTTGGCAGGCATATAATATAAGCCTTTCAGTTTCTATCGTTTTTTCTTCTTCTTTCTACAATCTTTCCGAGATTTTAGGTGTAAAGGAAACTGAGTTAAAATCATTTGATGGGATGCTTTTAACAGGGGTGGCCATTGGAGCAGGATGGCAAGCTGTTGTTGCTTATGTGAACATTGCATGTTATTACGTATTGGGGGTACCTCTGGGTGTCATAATGGGTTACAAACTTGATTTGGGGGTCAGGGTAAGTAACATTATTTTCTCTCCCTCTTTTCCTATTTTTTTTTTTTTTTTCATTTATCTTACTTAACTGTTTTGTCATTTTTAATTTTTAGGGAATATGGTATGGAATGATGACAGGAACAATCGCACAGACGTGTGTCCTTTTCTTCATGATTTACAGGACCAACTGGAGCAAAGAGGTAAATTACAGAAATTATGTTCAACATTGAACCCCAGTTAAGCATTGAGGGATATACTAAATTGGTATGAAATCCAGGCTTCTAAGGCAGAAGACAGAATCAAGAAGTGGGGAGGGCACACAGATACCAGAGAGAACGATGTAGCTGAAACAACAGAAACGTGAAAGTGAGCCAGGGATCTTCGCAAATTGGAGGTCATACCTCAAAAAGCCAATTTTCTCCAACATGCTATACTACAAGGGCAGCAAGGAGCTGTTTCTATTGTTTGGCTTGAATGTGTTTTTTTCCCCTTTTCATGGAAGAGCTCCTCATCAGGAGAACCAAAATTTCACATTCTTACAGGAAAAGTCTCATCTTGAGATTGTCCAACTGTTCTGAATCAAAAGAGGAAGACATAACGCCCCTTTACCAGCTGGTGTATCTAAGAGCAAACTAAGAAATTAACTAATCTGACCGGAAAGACAGCTCCAAGTTAGACCTAGAAGGCAAATTATCCAATCTAAACGACGCCAATATCAAAGCAACACCATACATTTCTTTTTACGCTCCAAGTTCAATGCAACACCAAAACATCTTACGCTTTATTGCCTGTTCTACCATATTGATTGGACATTGATCAGTACAACCTAGGCAAAAAGGATTTCATTGGTACATTAGCTACCGAGTAATTCTGGGGGCAACCGGGGTTGCGGCCTTGCTGCGTCCCCATATGACGTGGCTTACGCCACTGTCTTTTTTTTTTAAATTAAAAAAAAGAAAAAAGAAAAGAAGAAGAAGCAGAAAGTGGGAACGAAAAATAACTAGGTTTCATTTTCGGAGCTGGATTTCATTTTCGTTGGAGAAGACAAAAACCAGAGCTGCTTCATCTGGTATTTTTGTGCCCCAAAATTAGTAGTTCAAAAAAACTTTTAGATCAGTTCATTTTCGTGCGAGCTACTGGATCCGTAAAAGATATTTTCGTTAGAGAAGACGAAATCCCGAGTAGCTTCGTCTGGTATTTTCGTGCTAAAAAATTATCAGGTCAAGTCCTTTTCAGATTAGCTCATTTTCGTGCTAGCTACTGGATCCGTAAAAGACGAAGGTCGTGCAAGCCACTGGTAAATCTATTTTCGTCGGTTGTTGCGGTTGCCATGGTCATTGTCGTGGGGAGAGAGCGGCTTTAGCATCTGTGTTAAGGGGCAACCTTTTCTGAAGTAGAGCTAGATCCAGTAGGTAGATCTACTAAAATCTCACAAATGGCTCTACATTATACTATAAATATCATGTGAGTTGTTCGCACGGGAGCATATGCCACGTTTGTTTAGTGTCAGTTTCCATAGAGATATTGCATAGAAAAATTATTGGTTTTGAAGGTAACCATTAATTATCAGTTTGCTTAGATATTGCATAGAAAAATTATTATGTATAGCGAATATTTAAGGAAAAAAAAATGCTATGAAAATGGATCATTGTGAGGACTTTGTGAGTAGAATGGCCTCACCCATGGCAGCTGTGAGGCATGCATATTTCAATGTCTTTGAGGAGCTTTATTTTGAGTCTTTCCACCTTTAAAGAGGATGAGGAATTGTATTAGTTTTCTATTATCTTTCACTTGAATGTACTAGTAATTTGAAAGATATATCTGTCAAACGAAATGGCAAGCCAAACCTTGATGGTGAATTAGTAATTGAGTTCTATAAGAATGCTAGTGATGTTTTCATTTGGACGTTGAGATAATTGCACTCTTTGGAGGTTTTGGTAAATTCTCTTTGTAAAAACTATAAAAATAAAAAAATGAAACTATATGAGTTTAGAAGAATTACTAAAGTTTCCTTTTCTTTCGTGTTAACCGATCATAATCACAAATAATTTGTTTAATAAAAGAATTGAGTTGAAAATCATTAATTTGGTTGGGTTGATCCGAGTGACTTGTCATATAGTAATAGTCTTTATTTATTTACATGCTTACTAAGGTATCGGTTTTCTTCTACTGAGGTATCGGTTGCCTCTCAACATGAGAAACGGGAAAGAACATCCATTTACATCAACACCATGTAGCTCAAATCCCTCACCTGCGGTATTTTATATCATTTAATATACCATTAACACTGGTATGTGTAATATTTATTTCCAAAATATATCAATAACTTTATTCATGTACTTGTAGGACATACCATCAACCTGTCCAAGCATCCTAAATTACATGTATGGTTACTATGGACCTTGTGGTGGGGAAACTGAAACACCATGCACATCCTCTACAGTTGATGAAATTAATGAGGATAGACCAAATCCACAGGCATCCAAAGATTGTAATGCCGGGACATCTCAGAATGTTGAAATTGATGGTGATGATATGATTAATGAGCCAAAAAAGGGGATGGAGTTTAATTTTCTTGAAGATTTAGTGAGTTATTATAAAGATTATGGTAAGAAGTGTGGATTTGGGGTGATGACAAAAAGGACTGAGAGGAAAGAAGATAATACTGTTAGGTATGTTACCCTTGCTTGTGCTCGTGGTGGGAAGGCTCGTAATAGAACTTTTAATGTGGCCAACCCACATCCGAGAGGAAAAACGGAATATAAGGCAAAGATTAATGCCTTGAAATTTGATGAGAAACTTCGGTTGACTACAGTTCATAATATCCATAACTACGGCCTTAGTTCGAAGAAATCTCGCTTCTTTCGATGTAATAGAGAAGTGAGCGACATCGTAAAAAGAATTCTAGATACGAATGATATGGCTGGTGTCCGAATGGATAAGAGCTTTGGATCTCTTGTTGTTGGCGCAGGTGGTTTTGAAAACCTCCTGTTTTTTGAGAAGGATTGTCGTAATTACATCGACAAAGCAAGACACTTACGACTTGGGGCAAGTGGTGTTGGTGCACTTCAAGATTATTTTTCTAGGATGCAATACAAAAATCTTGGATTTTTTGCATTGATGGACTTAGATGATGACAGGAGGTTAAAAAATGTCTTTTGGGCAGACCCCCGTAGTAGAGCATCCTATCAATATTTTGGTGATGTGGTTACATTCGACACCACATACCTGACAAATAGATATGGGATGCCGTTTGCACCATTTGTTGGTGTAAACCACCATGGGTAGTCAATTCTCTTGGGAGCAAGCTTGATTTCCAGTGAGGATACAGAAACCTTTGTGTGGTTATTCCAAACTTGGTTGCAGTGTATGGATGATATAGCTCCCAAAACTATTATCACTGACCAAGATAGAGCGATGAAGAATGACATTGGTATTGTTTTTTCAAGAACTCGGCATAGATTTTGCCTATGACATATATTAAAAAAGTGCCGGAAAAGCTTAGCTCCTATGATTCCTACAAAATTGGGATGAAAAATGCATTGATAAGATGTGTGTATAATAGCCAAAGTGTTGATGAGTTTGAGACAAGTTGGGTTCAGTTAATTACCACATACGATTTACATGAAAATGCCTGGTTACAAAGTCTATATGCTGATCGTGAGCATTGGGTTCTGGCATTCTTGAAAGATTGTTTCTAGGCTGGAATGAGTACAACACAACGGAGTGAGAGCATAAATGTGTTTTTTGATGGGTATGTTAATGCTAAGATGAACCTGAAAGAGTTTGTTGACCAGTTTGATAACGCATTGAAAAAAAAATTGAGAATGAAAATGCTACAGACTTCCACACATTTAGTGTCACAACTCCCTGCATATCTAGATCTCTAATTGAGAAGAGGTTTCAAGAGTTATACACAAATTCTAAATTCAAGGAAGTACAACAGCAAGTTACCGGCATAATCGATATGAATCCAAAGTTGCATAAGAGTGAGGGTGCAATACAGACTTTTCTAGTAAAGGATGAAGTTCAGTTGGCTGATTTCACTAAGGAGGTTACATATTCTGTGGACTTTATTGAAGTAGATTCATATGCAAAGTGTTCTTGTGAATTATCCAGATGAGGGGATATTATGTAGGCACATTTTGGTCGTATTCAGATGTAATGAGATTACATCTTTGCCAGATAGTTACCTTTTAGATCGATGGAGGAAGGATATCAAAAGGCGATACACTTTGATCCACAGTAGCTATGATGCGGGGGAACAACGGGCAAATTCAAATAGATATTCAAAGATGTTGAATATCTGTTATCAGATGATTACTCTTGCAGCAGGTTCGAGAGAGCATACTCAGGATGCGAAAGCTAAGTTATACGCAATGATTGAGTTGTATCGTGCCAACCAAGAACCCCCATCAATGACCCAGACGGGTTCCAATGTTCCACTATCAGTTGGGGGTACAACTACTGTCGGTGGTTCTGGTCAAGTACGTAGTCCACACATTGTGCATGGGAAAGACAGACCCCCTTATCTGAGGAGAGCATCTAGGATGAAGAAATATATGCGAAAAGTTAAAGCAAGAACAAAAAAAGCACAAGGAAAAGGGAAATGCAAAGAGGTGCATCTATTTAATATGACATTTTCTTTTATATTTTAAAATGGCAAATATGACAATTTTACAAATGTATTTTGTTATTTCATTATTAGGGAGATGAAGGAGATACACCCATATTGAGCACACAGAGATCTTTATTTAGTCATTCAGAGATTGAACTGACCAATGCTGGACACGTGCAGGTATATTTAAGATATATAAGCATTCTAGAAATCTAATGTAATTGGATGGGTTTTTACAAGTATGTCTCAGCAGGCCATTCCAGAAAACACAATTTCAAAAATTAGTGGAACCCATATCCGAGGAACAGTTATTCCAAGTCAAGAAAGTATTAGTGTATCCCATAAATTTTAATTTGACAATGTACGTGATTATAAAGACGAAAGCTAATATACACATTTTCTTGTGTACAGATGCAAATTGGGTTTGATGGATCACAGCCGATGGACTTTGGGTTCGACGGATCACAACCAATGCAATGATTTGGATACAATATATAGCTTTTAGTTTTGTGTATTGTGAGTTTTGTATTTAATGCACTGTATTCTGTGTAATGAATGTATTGGACTTTGGACCTGGTTACATGTGTTACCTTTTAATTTGACAAGTGTTGGTTATATTGATCATCTCAGTGAACTGAGGTTTTAGATGACTAGGTGATCGATGTGTGATATTGGACAGTTATTGGTTTCTTGGCTATGTATTTGCCCTGTATTCTGACATGTAAATGTACAATTTGGATTTATAGCTATGTATATGACTTGTATTCTGGTGTATATAGAATTATGGCAGTCTTTGATGCAAATTGGAATACTTATGAGATTTATTTGTGTAATTGAATGAGTCTTTTTTTTGTGTGTAATTGAATGAGGTTCAGTGGGTAGGAGTTTTAAACTTTCTGACTTGGTTTCCCCAAGTCCAGCTCCTTCAAAGGACATGGGAAACCAAGTTGCTCAAGTTTCGTTCGATATCAGCTCGAGCTAACACTCAATTTCTCCTGAGCCATTATAGAGCGAAAGTGTTCTCCATCTTGGATGAAGGAGCTGGACTTGCCGAAGCCAAGTCAGGGAGTTTCGCTCGATAATGGCTCGAGCGAAACTGAGTGTTAGCTCGAGCGGATATCGAGCGAAAGTGTTCTCCAGGTCCTCTGAAGGAGCTGGATTTGCTGAAACCAAGTCAGAGAGTTTCGCTCGATCTTCGCTCGATAGTAGCTCGAGCTAACACTCATTTTCGCTCGAGCTATAATCGAGCGAAACTCTCTGACTTGGTTTCACCAAGTCCAGCTCCTTCATCCAGGATGGAGAACACTGACGCTCGTGTTTCGCTCGATAACAGCTTGAGCGAAAAAGAGTTTCCGCTCGAGCGACAATGGAGCGAAATTCGAGCGTAACTTTCTGACTTGGTTTCGGCAAGTCCAGCTCCTTCAGAGGACATGGAGAAACCAAATTAGAGAGTTTTGCTCGATCTTCACTCGATTCTAGCTCCATCTAACTCAGGTTAGCTCGAGCGAATATCGAGCGAAACTCTCTGACTTGGTTTCTCCATGTCCTCTGAAGGAGCTGGACTTGCTGAAACCAAGTTAGAGAGTTACGCTCGAATTTCACTCGATTGTCGCTCGAGCGGAAACTCTTTTTCGCTCAAGCTGTTATCGAGCGAAACACGAGCATCAGTGTTCTCCATGTTCTACTCGATCTGAACACATGGAGAACATTCATGTGTTTAAGTGGTTCCCGAATATGTGTTTTTTCTTACTACTATCATAGTTACTTTACAATTACCTTTATTATTAGATTTAAAGCATATGATATGATAGTAGCAATATCTGCCACTAACTTTGACTACTTGAAGAAGTACAATAATTTGGAGCAAAAATGAGCTCACTCAGAGGACATGATAAAAAAGATGTTGCCTAATACTATTGCAGTGATTAACCAAAATATACATGAGAAGGACATGACAAAATCAAGATGACTATCTGACCAGCAAAATACATGGCATAATTTTTCATGATCTGAACAAAATATTTCTTGATACAACTAATCAAGCAAATTGATTTGCCCATATCAATAACATGTTTTTCCTTTACAACATATCCATCCCACATGTATCCTATGATAGATGGATAAATAAAAAAAAGATCAATGACTCACATTCGCATTTGGAGGAGGTTGTGCAACATGCCCAACGCTTCTCGCATCCCCACCACCATCATCAGAACTGTCTGTTAGTAAAGCTTCCTCCATTTGGTTCAAGCGTCGTATGATCGTGTTTTGGAGCATATCAAATCGAGCAGCCATGATCTCGGAACGATATGCCAAAGTCTCACATCGAGTATCCATGCGCTCAAGATGAGTATGTAAGCCATTTACACGAGCATCCACGCCATCAATGCGAGTATCTAGATGATCCTCAATGCGATGTAGATGGCCTTCCAAATTATCGAGCCGAGTATCGATGTGCTCAAGACCAGCAAAGATGTGATCAAGACGACTATCGATGCGACTATCGATGTGGTCAATACGAGTCTAGATGCAGCTCAAACAATCAAGCACCATTTGTATTCTCGGCTTATTTGTATATGGTGCAAGGGTGGCCGGTCTTGAGGTAGATGGCTGAGAACCTGATGGCGTTGCACGAGACGGCTGGGAACTAGGTGCAGGATCCTCATCATCAAAAGGGAATCGGCAAATGTGAGCACGACTGAGCTGAATGGTCTGATGACCAATTGAAGCCTTTAGAGGGATTCTAGGCTCTGTCTCTGGAATAGGAACATTGTGAAACAGAGAAATGCGAGTTACAAGACTCGCAAAAGAAAATCCCGTCCGCATTTTGTTCGACTTATGAGCCTCTAAGATGACCTTACAAAGATGACTTCCTAGATCGATGGGAACGTCATCAATTAGTGCATAAAGCAAGGTGGCTCTGTCAAGGCCGACATCACTGTGATGGTTGGTTGGGTAAAGGTTAGTAAGGATAACCCTACTAAGAAGGAGATAGTCAGGGGAGAACTTATTGGTAGGAATGGGTGTCCGACCATCCCAATCCTTCTCATTTCCACACAAGCGGGCGTAGATAGCAGGGTTGCTAGGACCAGAGGTGCTGGAATATGGATATGGGGCCTCGGTAACACGAGGGGCGTTAAGCAAATCAGCTAACATGGCCGGACTGACTCGGATTTGAATGATTCGGAGAGCGACATCAAATGAACCATAAGGTGACATGGCATGAATGTTCGAGTAAAACTTCTGGACCAAGTCCACAGACGGAGGGGGGAGACCAGTGGTTAATGATACCCATTGGCGAGACTGAAAGATATGTGGCAGTATAGTCTCTTGAAGCTCACCTAGATTAACCTCACGCTCAATAATGGTCGTGCACTTGGAAAAATTTTCAGTGTATAGTTGTTGAGCCCGAGCATTATGGAACATTGATTGGGTGGGAGCAGAAGGAGTTGGCTGGCGTCGTACACGTCGCATGGTGTTTGTCTGTAGGCATAATAAAGCAAATTAGAAATTAATGTCAATTTGTTAGGACAATAAAAGGTAAGACGTAGCTTAAAATGACAAGTAGCATACTACACTGAGAAGTTAATCTCTCACAACTCACTCTAGGGAAGGACCAGACATGGTCCATAAGGTATGTACACAAATAAACAAATCCAATAATGACAGCAAACACAGTTACAGTTTATCAATTGTAGATGCATATATGTATATTGAATATAATACATCACTTAATTATACTACTATGTCTCTTAATATTGTGAAAACCATTTGGATTTAAGAAATATTTTTGATTCATTAAATTAAATTAGATTTAAACCCAAATATTTTTTAGCAAGCCAACAATCGCTAATGGCATCAACACCCTCAAGAAATTTAGAACTTTAGAGTTCCACATATCTTGATTATTCATTGAAAAAGTAAAATAATGGATTGGAAATTACTAAGCCAACAATTGGCTAACAAAATATAACAAATAAATAAAACAGAAGAGGCATGAGTGTAGATATTTGTTTAGATAGCTATGAGCAGTAGTGGTGTAATTGGATTAGGCATTTTGCTTGGTTCTACTACAATAGTAGTTTTGATGACTATCCCAATTGTAAGGTTTAGAATGAGATCAGGGAGATATATAAAATGGACTCTGGTACCAAATCAAGCAACAAAATATTGGATAATACATTAATCACATCAAATGGCTACAATCATGGCTATAATTAAAATTGTGACAATTAGACTATAGATTTCTGTCTAATATAACAGTCTATTCAATGTGATCAATACAATTAATTTCTCTTACATTAATATAAAGCCTAATACAGCTGCCTAAACTGACAGTCTTGTCCATACAATGTTTATTGAAAAGTACAAGCAAGCTCAGGTTTCTTTTCTACATAAATATATCTAGGAATCGATCACAAATTAATACAAATGTTACATTAATTAGTCCCGTCCTCCTCAGCAGATCACTTAACGACAACCATTCAATACTTCACAAATCTTGATTTGAAATGGGTACAAAGCTAGCATATATGGATTCTGGCTAAAATCTTCTCTTAACATGAAAATGGTTGTCCTGTTATTAAAGCAGCCATTTTTTTTCCCATTTTTATTTGAGGAAATGTCATTCCCCGACCCATCAAATTACTAATCCCTAATTTCTAACAATGTGCAAAATGGAAGAACCTGAGTGGAGGAATACGGGATGGACAGCACCGAGCTTGGGAATAATGGATTATGCTCGAGCGGTTTTGTGGAACCTGGTCGCCGTGCTTGGGGAAGACAAACGGTGGAACCTGGTCGCCGTGCTTGAGGAAGACGAACGTCGGTTTTGTGGCCGCGGAATCGAAGGGGTTAGAGGTCTGGAAGGGAAGGGGCTTTCAGAGAAGGAAAGGGAGGGAAAAAGAAAAGCCAGAGAGGGAAATGCGAAAGAAGAAAAGAAATGGGAGAACCTGGAAGGGAAGGTGGGTTTCAGAGAAGAAAATGGAGGGAAGAAGAAAAGCCAGGGGAGGACCTAGAAGGGAAGGTGGGTTTTGGAGGAAGGAAAGGGAGGGAAGAAGAAAAGCCAGGGGGAAATGCGAATGCAGAAGAAGAAAAGAAGGGG
The DNA here is from genome assembly GCA_003123785.1 of Pterocarya stenoptera. Taxonomy (NCBI): domain Eukaryota; kingdom Viridiplantae; phylum Streptophyta; class Magnoliopsida; order Fagales; family Juglandaceae; genus Pterocarya; species Pterocarya stenoptera. The sequence goes on along the minus strand of QEOT01008154.1, from coordinate 25,911 downwards.
GATAACGGTTTATTCAAAACGACGCCGTTACCATTTTGACACGTGGGCACCGATGCCGCAGCGGGGCTGCAACCCCTGTTGCCCCCAGATTTATTCTTAGGTACCTAGGTAATAAACGAACACTGATATAACACGAGCGATGGTGGCAAGTCTAACGTGGAATGAATAATCAAAACGTTGGGTAATGCACGAGTAATGGACTCAACTTAGTTAAATTTTGACCAAAATTTAGTTAGGTTGCACAAAAATACACTATAATAGACTTAATAAATAAACAGTAATTTTAACTCAAGATTTATTCACTGACCAAATCTGACCAACCGATTGGTTAAATATTATTTTCACCATAAACAATTATTTTAAACTTGGAGGTGTGTTGGAGTATGCAGTTTGTGGGAGAGGTGCAATTGTATGTCTAGTTTAACCTGGAATAATTTGTTCAAACGAGATTGTTCCTAATTTTTTAATCAAATGGGAGGATGCATTTATTACTTACATCACCTGTGATTAGATTTTGTATGAATGGATACAAGAGGTACTTATGAAAACAAATATTAACGCTAAAAAATTAATGTCTATTTATATCCGTTAGAAATAATATGAACATTAGAAAATTGATATATATTTTTAAGAAAAATTCTAAACATAAGCCTTACACTCTTGTACACCACTTAAGGTAAAATGATAAAAATCACATATTTTTAAGTGGTGTGCAGGGTGTGGCACTTCTGTGTAGAGCGATTTTTTTTTAATAAAGAATAAATATTCAAATTACAATTAGAATTAAAATAAATAAAAAGATTAAAATTAATATTTTAATTGAATAATGATAAATTTAGAGAGTTTGTTATTTGATATTGTTGAAAAGTGACAAGCTAAATTTATAAAAATAAATTCTCTAACTAAATTTTGGTCAAATTTTGTTGAAACTAATACTAATGCTCTTAGTAGGGGAAGTGAGCTCAAGCACATGCTATAAGCTAAACATAGCTAAAGAATAATAGAGTAGGGGTGTAAATGGACTGACCGGACCGGACAGGACAGCATGGACAGGACCGAAAGTCCCCATGGTCGGTTTCGGTCTAATGAATAGGAGTATTTCAGTCTCAGTCCAGTCTTGGGGTGGGGATTTCCAAGACCGGACCGACCGAACCCAAAAATTTTTATTTTTATTTTTATAAATATATTATTTTATATAATAATTATATAATAAATTATGTAATTTTCATCTAACCTATCCCCATTTACAATATAAAATTATAATACATTCACATTCTCTAAGTTAGTAACAAAGTAACAATTAACATTATCAATATAATTATATAATTATAAATTGATAACTAAACTAAATCACTATAACTATAATCTATAATTATAATGAAATCACTATAAGTCTATAAGACTATAAGTCTATAACTATATATAGTATTAAATTATTAATATCACTATGACTAATGACTAATGACTATAAGTTTATAACTAATATTAATATATAACTACACTAATAGTATAATATTAATACTATTATATAGTGTAATATATCATATAGCTTTACTTAATCACTATATACTATATTACTAATCACTATCATTATAATATATACAAACACTATAAGTCTATATGTAGTAGTAATAGTAACACCATAATAGTATAATATATAATATTAGTATATATTAATATATTATAAGAGTTATAGAATTATAACATAATATATGTATAATAGTATAGTATTAATATCACTATAAGTATTAATATCACTATAAGTTATAACTATATATACCTAATAGGCTTATAGGCTAAAACAATGATTTAAAAAAAAAAGAGGTTGGACCGAATGGACCGGACCGGACCGATAACTGAGACCAGACTGGACCAAATAGCCGAACCGGACCGACCCATTTACACCTGTAGAATAGAGCAGTAGATTCCTAACGAGCAGGAAAAGGTTGCTTGAAAAATAAGGAATGAGTAGGTTGATACTAGATTCACAGCCAACGAAATCACTTTCATTAGGATCCTTATGAAGGAAAAAACCAGAAATATCCCAAAGAAAGCAAAGAAGACGAGGTCATCCAAGACAAAAGATACCGTGAGCTTACAATAAAAAGTATAGGTATGAACTCCGAGAACTTTTTTTTTTGGCAACAGTGAACTACATTTCCTAAAACAATTTCCCACCATTCATGCAATACACGCATAACCATTCATATTTTCCATGTTTCCAGGGAGAATTATCTTGAGACGAGCAATTGCAAACCAGTTAAACAATGCATGCAAAGAAGACCAGTGTCGGCAGGCTGCAGGAGGAATGCATTCTAGTTCACAAATCAATCTGAAAACTGGACTCATCCAACCGACCATAACCATATTTTTTTGCTTTACATTGATTGCAAAAAATCACATTTAAACAAGCACTAGAATATCACTATCCTAATGTCATATCAGAAACACCTTGACCAATGCTTCTACCAGGAATCTCAGTAAAAGATAGATATGCTAGAAGAAACAAGGCGCTAAAGAATTAAAAGACAGTACCGAACAAAATTCATTCCATATGAGTTATTCTTTCAATTCAATTGCTAGTCCTGGTCACTACATCAAAAATGACTTTCTTCATGGGACCTCCGTGAACAGGTTTACGTGTACTACGTGGAGCGGTATATTATCTCGTTCAGTTGACCTAGAAGCTCTATGCTGTCTTTAGATATGGCTCAAAAGAGCTCCTTCCTTTTACTTCAGTAAAATAAGCCCTCTCACTTGAGGCTCATCCTTTTACTTCAGAAATCAAAGAATTTCTGTCAATTTATTTCAATGGAGTAAGATTGGGCCAAGCTCTCTTCCTATCTTGGATCATATTCCAGTTCTTCCACAAAAGAAAATCACAACAGTACTCACACACAACACCATAGACAATTAAAACACTAATATCACTACCCACACAATTTCACTCAAAAGCTCATCTTCCCCCATTATCAAAGTACTGGAAACATGAATAGAACCCAATAGAGCCCACCAATAGTAATTTATCCTACCAATAAAATCTAATTCAAACATTTGTAAGAAAATGATGAACAATCCACCATATTAGCTCCATCGATGGCATCATAAACAAAAAAGTGTCCATTATCTTTTTTTTTTAATTTTTTTGATCGGTAAAAAAAAAGTGTCCATTATCTAAAACCAAAACAAGTACCTAAAGAGGAAAAACAATCTCACAACATTGTAGTGAAACTAGATCAGATTCACAGAATAAAATAATATTTAAGACATAAACCCATAAAATCTACCATTGCGAATAACATAAAACAACCATAAAATAATCCAATCACTTAAAAATCTCATTAAAAACAGATAATAATACCAATCACGGCTCGAAGAAGTTCCAAAATAGACCAGAATTTTTAAAAAGAACAAAAATGTAACTAATACGCAAAAGCAGCGAAACCTAAGCAGTGAGAACGACAGCACCACCGGCCTCCTTAATTTTCTTCTCGGCAATCTTCGAAACGAGCTTGGCCTTGACGACGACGGGCTGGTTCTCCGGCAACACGCCCTTGCCCAAGACCTTGAAGAAGCCATACTGGGTGACGTCGATCAGGGGAACTTTGTCTTTGGACGCCTTGTCCTTGACATCCTTAGGGACCAGGGACCAGAGCTTGTCGACGTTGACGATGGGGCAGTAGAACTTGTTGCGGAGCTTGTGGAAGTACCGCATACCAACCTTACCGAAGTACCCCGGGTGATACTTATCGAATAGGATCCGATGGTGGTGCATGCCTCCAGCGTTTCCGCGGCCTCCCGGATGCTTCCTGTGCTTCCCGATACGACCGTGTCCGGCGCTCACGTGTCCGCGCTTCTTCCTGTTCTTCTTGAACCGGGTCGTCATTTCCGATCTCTGTCTCTGTGATTGTGCGCTGGGGTTCGGCTGCTGAGAGACGAGGAAGTGAAAGGAAGGTGTAGTTTAGGATTTATTAGATGGACGATTCAGAAATGAGGGATGGATTTTTCTGGTTGACGAGTTTGCCCTTAGGGTTTGTGAATGACAGGGAGTAGTTACTAGTGATGAATTTGAAGTGGGCTTTTATTATATAAGGCCTAAGGGAGGAGGTGTTGGGCCAAGAATGGTGCGTCTGTGAATCTGTGATCCTTAGTCAGTCCATTATAAGATTCATGAAAATTAAATTTGTAAAAATTTAAGAAACACAACGATTATTTTTTTAAAAAACAGTGTTACAGTTATTAAGAGATTTTATAAAAATATATTTTTATATTAAAATAATTTTATGTGATACGTTAGATTTATTTTATAATAAAAATAATTTTATAGTCTTGATAATCTAGTGATGAAAAGTTATCACTCATCTACTTGGAAATATATGAGCAATTTCCTGCCTATCAAGCATCAAGATATATAGCAAATGAAGAGTGATGGAGGGGAGAGAATATGGGAGACACTCAAGGATGAAACTCTCTCTTCTAAATCATTTCAAATCAAAACAGACTGTTATTTTTTAGGAGATTTCATTAGCTAGAAACAAGTAAAAATTTAGAGGGGTGCACATATCATAGCATACTGCAAGTTGGATTAGAAAGCTTAATTCCTTAATAAAATATAGTCACCTCAAAACAAGTTCCAGTTTGGCTATTGAAGTCAAGAAAATGTTTGATCAAATGATTTTCAACTACCATATGGAAACTCAAGAGTCAGTAGGATGTGGTGGTTGTAAAAACTTCTAAAAGAATAAAGAGATCTAAAGAATCTTTCACCTCCAGTCATTTGTGTCTGAGTATTGGAAAACCTACAAAAGAGAGTAGATATTTTATGTAGTGAAGAGACTTCTAATCTTTTGCCTTAGAACTTTATGGGTGAGTTTAATGGAAAACACAAGTCCCTCTATATAGGCAAGACTAGAGACCCTCACTTATTACTCCTACAACTTTTGGGTTATCCTCATTATTCCATCCATCAAAGACTAGCAAAGGTCAACCATTTTATTTATTAAGGACAATTACCTATGTTTGATAGATGAAGTGAATCATCTTAGATGAAGTGAACCTTATCTTTAGATAAAATGAACCACTTTAGGGAAGACAAATGGTTTTCTAAGACAAATGGTTTTCTAGAAAAATCACACGTCTAACATTCTCCCACTTAGTTAACTTTAATAGGTAAAACTTAAATGGCCAAAAAAATAAAGCCCTCAATTATGTCAAGGTATCCTATATACGAACTATGGCGGTATTGCTCTCTATAGTGAACATTTCCCTTCCATGCATCTCAACACATAGTATGCCTTAAAATACTTTATGAACAACTAATAAAAGTTATTCGGGTCCAACTTAATCACCCAATGGATATAACGAATTCATTACTTTATGTGCAAAACTAAAACTAAATTCAACTTTATTCTTTATGGATATATAACAACATAAGAGAAATTATACTTTAGATAGGCCCATACAATTAGGGGTGTTCATCCGGGTTCCAACCTGGAAACCCGGGTTTACCTGGACCGGAACCCGGATCGGATTAGCCCGGGTCAAATCCGGGTTTTTTTTTTAATACCTAAAAGCCTATATATATTGTTTATATGATAGATTCCAGGTTCCATTGAACCCAGTTTTTCTTTTTCTTTTTTTACATAAAAGCCTATATATAAACATATATTGTTTGATGTAGCATGAGAATGATTTTATAAAATAAAATAAAATCAAAATGCATGAGACATTCATGATGCAATCTACTACATATTACATTGTTTGAATTAATTTGCTAAGAATATTACAAAACACATTCAATATTGCTTTAATCAAACTCCAATACAACAATAAACTACAAAGCTTGGTCTTCTATTTTTTTATACTCCTTGTTCCATTAATTCCTGAAAGGTTTTTTCATCCTCATTAGTTTCTGTATTTTTACAACGTGGATTCACTGTCTCATCATTGATGCTACTAAATTCCTGAAACCATCACATGGAAGTATTATTACACTATTGTCAAACTAACAAATGATGCACATTGTTATTCAATATTTGTATTACATGCTTAGATGCGAAAGTCCTTAAAGACAACAAAGACATAACAGGATGACCCAAAAATGAGCATTTGATTTCAAGTGCTGCTTGAGTACAAAGGGAAAATGCCATTTAAGTTCTCAAAACATTGATCCCAAGGCTTTAATCTCACACCAAACCAAAAACCATAGACATGATCAAAGCCAGAACCCTATTCAACTTATCCTATCCTATTTTCTTCAGAGTCCAAACAGCACACTTAAATGGCAGTATATTTTTGTGAAATCACTGGATTTGATATCAACACTCAGTGAATTCATCTGAAATCATGGGTAAACCAGGGAGGAAATTATCTATTACTTTGTCATACACCTTGCCTCATATGTGGAAGTAGACCACATCATCTCAATAAGGCAGGATGAATTTTCCTTGTCGATTCCATAGAATATATATATATATGTATACACTTCGACCTCCAGAAGGACCACAACTCAGCAAAGGATGAGATTCATATCATCAAATAAAGTTGAGATTTCAAAACTTGTGTGGATGATACACTAACACACTATTTCAGAATAGTCAGCTTGTAGCCAATAATAAAGCACAGAAGTAATAATGGTAACATAATAATATTTTAGCGAATGATAGAGCCTGATATTCCAACATACCATATTCCAACATACAAATGCCAAAATCTGTTATAAGAAAATGGGTTCAAAATCATCTAAAATTTATGCCCACGATCTAGATCTCACAAACCCAGATCCAAATCTTATTAGAAGACTTTGTAGTAATCCAGATCTAAATCACTATAAAAAAAAAAAAAAAAATTCTGAAGTGTAAATACGAACCTTCGGTTTGTCAAGATGAACAAACAGAGAATATAATTTGGTTTTTGTCAAGTAGAAGACAACGGCCACGAGGAACAGATCTTCGATCGGCAGAGGAAGAATGATAGGAGCTAGTGTTTCAGCACGAGAGAGAAAGAGAGAGAGAAGAAGAGAAGAGAGAGAGAAGAAGAAGACGATGACACTGCGACGATGATTCGGCGATGGGGTCATGGCTCACGGGGTCATGATGGAGGGACTTAGGGATTCTTTAGCCGCAGTGTAACGAGACAAACAGTCGAGAGAGAGAGAGAGAGAGAGCGAGAGGGACTCAGGGTTTTTCTCTTAAATACCCGGGTACCGGGTTTTATATCTGGTACCCGGATTTCAAACCCGACCCGAACCGTACAGGTCCGGGTTTTGACAATCCGGTTTTCGGCCCGGATTTGATCCGGGCAGTAACTCGAAACCAAAATCCGGTTTTCTGGATTTCGGACTAGACCGGAAAAAAATCCGGCCTGGATGAACACCCCTACATACAATCCACATGACCCTGAAACTGTTTTATCGGTAAACTTTTTGTCATTGGATCAGCTAACATCAAATCTGTACTTGTGTGCTCAATATACACCACATTATTTTTTATGCTCTCTCTCACACTTAAATACTTTATGTCGATATATTTGCTTCTGCTTCCGCTCTTATTGTTCGTTGAGAAGAACACTGTAGCGGTGTTATCACAAAGAATTTTTATTGGTCTTTGAATGGAATCGACAACTTTAAAACTAGAAATAAAATTCTTCAACCACATGGCTTGTGTCGTTGCTTCATAGCACGCAATGAATTCTGCCTCCATAGTAGACATAGCAACTATATATTGTTTCGTACTTTTCCAAGATATAGCTCCTTCAGCAAGAAGAAAGATATATCCAGAAGTAGACTTTTTGGTGTCTACACAACCGGCAAAATCTAAATCTGAATAGCCAACCATTTGCAAATTTTCAGTATGCATGTAGGTTAGCATGTAGTCCTTGGTTCCTTGCAAATATCGTATCACCTTCTTTGCAGTTATCCAATGTTGAAGACCTGGGTTACTTTGATAGCGACACAATAATCCAATTGCTAGACATATGTCTAGGTGGGTGCAAACTTGAGCATACATCAAGCTACCCACTGCAGATGCATAAGGCACATTTTTCATCTGCTCTTGTTCCAATGCATTTTCAAGTGATTGACCTTTATGAAATTTATCACATTTGATTATGGGAGCTACAGAGGTTTTACAATCTTTCATACTGAATCTCTGTAAAAAAATTTCAATGTAGGCCTTTTGAGACAGTCCTAAGATTATGTTTGGAAGATGAGATGAGAATTTTGTGTTTTGTTTTAAAGTTTAAAATATTATTTTTTAGTTTTGAAATTTGAAAAAATTGAATTAGAATTTGAAAAAGTTATATTGGGATTTGAAAAAGTTGAATTATTTATTATATTTTATATGGGGATTTGAAAAAGTGTAAAGATGAGATGAGATGAAGATGAAAATTTTAACTAAAACTTCTTTTCCAAACATAATATAAGACTCTATGTTTCCTGTCTCTGTGAATCTCTATGCCAATGACATAAGAGGCTTCACCCATATCCTTCATTTCAAAATTTTGGGAGAGAAATTATTTAGTCTCATGTAGTAAGCCCAAATCACTACTTGCAAGAAGCATATCGTCTACATAGAGGACTAGAAAAATGTATTTGCTCCCACTGACCTTAAGATATATACATTGATCAACAAGATTCTCGATGAAACCGTATGAGATAACAATCTTGTGAAATTTTAAATACCATTGACGGGAAGCTTGTTTTAGTCCATAAAGAGACTTCTTCAACTTGCATACTTTCTGACTATCATCACTGAAACCCTCAGGGTTGTTTCATGTATACCACTTCATCAAGATCTCCATTAAGAAAAGTCGTTTTCACATCCATTTGATGTACTTCTAAATCAAAATGAGCTACTAAGGCCATGATTATTCTCGATGAATCCTTCTTAGAGACCGGAGAGAAGGTTTCATGATAATCTATACCTTCCTTCTGAGTGAATCCTTTAGCGACAAGTTTAGCCTTATATCGTTCGACATTACCAGAAGAATCTCGTTTGGTTTTATAAATCCATTTACAGTCAACTGTTGCCGCCCCTTCTGGTAATTCGACGAGATCCCAAACTTGGTTTTTATAAATGGATTCTAACTCATTCCTCATGGCATCTAACCAAAATGAAGATTTATCTCCATTCATGGCTTGTGAAAACATAATTGGGTCTTCTGGAAATCCATCGTCAAAATCAGAATCAATTAGATATACAATGTAATCATCTGAAATAGCAGGCCTACGTATTCTTGAGGATCTTCTTAAAGCCATTATTTCATCATTTGGAGATGACTCAATTGGCTCAGACTATGAATGCTGAATTACTTCAGATTGAACCTCATTTATGGGAACATGTTGTTCTTGAATTGGTGTCACCGCATGATCTTGTGATCTATTTTGTCTTAAGACAATCGTTTTTTCTTCAAAAGAAGGCAAAGTAGCATGTTCAGGTGTTTCCTAAAAAATAGTTTGTCTTAAGTTACCTCTTGAGGATTCACACTCTCACTAGATTCAACATTCTTAAGAAACCTTGCATTTTTAGATTCGACAATTCTAGGGCTATGACTGGGACAATGAAATCTATATCCTTTGGAGTTATTTGGATACCCAATAAAGAAACCGCTAGTTGTCCTTGGGTCTAACTTCTTTATGTTAGGATTATAAATCCTAACTTCAGCAGGACAACCCCATATGTGTATATGATTTAAGCTACATTTCCAACATTTCCACAACTTAAAAGGTGTCTTAGAGACAGACTTGGATGGAACACTATTCAATATATACACTGCAGTTTTAAGAGCTTCACTCCACAAGAAAATTTGCATGTTAGATTTACTAATCATGCTTCTTACCATATCCATTAGCGTACGGTTCCTTCTTTCTGCAATATCATTTTGTTGTGGTGTGCCAGGCATTGAATATTGGGCAACAATGCCTTCCTTCTGAAGGAAATTTGCAAATTAACCCTTCATTTGTCTCTATTTTATGTACCTACCATAATATTCCCCTTCTTTATCAGATCTTACAATCTTGATTTTCTTTTCATTTTGATTCTCTACTGCTGCTTTATAGGTTTTGAAAGCATCTAATGCTTGAGCCTTCTCATTCAAAAGATAGATATACATATATCTAGAATAGTCGTCAATAAATGAGATAAAATATCTCTGACCATTCAGGCAAGGGGTAGGAAATGGTCCACAGATGTCTGTGTGTATAATCTCACGAACACTTAAGCTCCTTCTTGAACCTTTAGAATTTTTATTGGTCCGCTTGCCTTTTATGCAGTCCACACAATTCTTGAAGTTAGTAAAATCGAGATCTTGTAGGACCCCTTCTTTTACTAACCTTTTCATCCTCTCTATAGAGATGTGTCCCAATCTTTTATACCATAATAGAGAAAAATTTTCATTCAAAAGGTTTCTCTTAATGCCAATTGAATGCAGGAAGAAATAATTCTCCTCAAAATCGGGATGAATATCTAATCTAAATAAGTTATCAGATAAAGTTTCAGAACCAACAAGAATTTTATTCTTAAAAATAGTCATTGTATTCTCAAAAAGGAAACTGTAACCTTTGATAATAAGTCTGGAAATAGAAATTAAATTTCTACAAAATTCTAGAATATAAAAAATATTATTTAAATCTAAAGCATGTCCCTAGTTGAGAATCACTCTAAAAACTCCAACTGCAACAACTTGTGAATGCTCTTTATTTCCGGTGAAAATCCAAAGTTCACTTGTTGTTGGTTTCCTTTTGGTGAGAAAACCTTGCAAAGTATTCACAATATGAATTGAGGAACCGGAGTCAATCCACCATGAATTTTTAGGAGTATCAATGAAAAAAGATTCATGACACATAAGAGAGATAGAGTTACCTTTCTTTTTAAGCCACTCCTTATACTTAATGTAACTCTTCTTCACATGGCCCTCTTTCTTGCAAAAGAAGCAGGTTACCTTTTTGCCACTAGATCCATTGGATTTTGATGGCACATTATACTTCCTTTTCTTTTGAGGTCCACATTGGCCTTTCTCGGTCTTAACTTTATCATTTACGATCATATTTGCACTTTCAGGTTGATCATGGTTCATCCTTTCCTCTTCTTGCACACACATGGTCAGAAGATCCGTAACTGACCAATTTTCCTTATGTGTGTTATAAGAAATCTTAAAAGACCCATACTCAGATGGCAGTGAGTCAAGGATGAAATGGACCAAGACCGGTTCAGATATCTCTATCTTTAAAAGCCCTTAAGTTAAGAAACTATATCTCTCATTTTCGTAATGTATGCACGCATACCCTTAGAACTGTCGAAGGCTTTAGTAGCAAATTGTCTGATAAGAGTGCTAGATAAGCCTTGTCAGAGTGACCAAACTGTTTCTCAATTGCCTGCAGTAATTCCTTAATTGTAGCGCAGTCGCCAATAGAACCTCTAATGCTCTTACTCATACGAGACTTTATGAGCATTAGACTTAGGCGATTAGATCGCTCCCACCATTGGTAATTTTCAATGACTTACTGTGTATCCATATCCGTTGCAGCAGGTGGTTGCTCCACACGGAGTGCATAGTCAAGGTCCATATACCCCAAGGTAAAATGAACCGAATCTTTCCAGTCAAAATAATTAGTGCTATCGAGTATTGGAATAAAATAAGCGCCATTAGCTAAGGATTGTGGAATAACAGCTGTAAAATTAAGAAAAAATTTAATGCTATAAATTCAAACAAATTTTAACTTTCCTACGGGAAAATGTTGCATAACAGCATAAATTTACTTATCTTTATTTATAAGATAAATTATTCTGAATATTAACAAATAAAACTATCCACACTTGTAGGCAGAAGACTAATTTTATTGTTAATACCGAAAATCATTTTCTTATACTAATTAAATCACAAAAATTAAAAATGTCACTGTAGGGATAAATTCTTAAAACTTATGATTTAGTTACAATGAGATTCCAAATTTATTTATGGATTCTTTTAAATAATAAGCATGCTGTGGCATTACCTTCATTATTCAAAAGAAATATAACTGGGAATCTACTAAAATAGATAAAATCTATTAACTGTAGACTAGTCCAAAGGTCCATCAATATATATAAAGCTTGAAATAAAGTCCAAAGTCAAAACATGCCTTTGAAATTATTAAAGACTCATTCATCAAGCCCACAAATGTTTAAACAAAGGACCATAAATCATGGACTAAATGGATAACATTGTTCTAATACAAGTGAAAAGACTTATTAAAAAATTATTTTTCCAAAAAATATACTCTAAATCATGACCGGGCTACTCTCTTGCAATACAGATTATGACGAAATCCATTAATTACGCCAAGAGAATTGGATTTCAGAAGCCCACTATGTAAACAATATTGAAATGCTAATAATTCAAGCACAAAGTTAAAAAGCATGGCTCTGATACCAACTGTAAAAACTTCTAAAAGAATAAATAGATCTAAAGAATCTTTTACCTCCAGTCATTTGTGTCTGAGTATTGGAAAACCTACAAAAGAGAGTAGATATTTTATGTAGGGAAGAGACTTCTAGTCTTTTTCCTTAGAACTTTATGGGTGAGTCTAATGGAAAACACAAGCCCCTTTATATAGGCAAGACTAGGGACCCTCATTTATTACTCTTACAACTTTTGGGTTACCCTCATTATTCCATCCATCAAAGAATAGCAAGGATCAACCATTTTATTTATTAAGGGTAATTACCTATACTTGATAGATGAAGTGAACCTCATCTTTAAATAAAGTAAACGACCTTAGGGAAGACAAATGGTTTTCTAGGACAAATGGTTTTCTCGGAAAACCAAAAGTTTAACAGTGGTGTCTTAAGGGCACCTATCAGTTCTTTCATTATCGGTTTCTATTATTATTTTTTAATTAGGTATTGACATATGGAATGATGTTTTGCAGATTTAAAAGTGTTTTCCATTCAACTAGACACATATATATATATATATTAATTTTGTCAATATATCTCTTTATTAGTCAACAGTTAGACCGTATTAAAGAAAAAATTGAAAGCCCTATTTCTACTCAGGCTATTAAGCATGAAAAACTTTTGATTAATTTACCAAAGATAAGGCAAGGCTAAGTCTCAAGACTAAACAAGCCAAAACTCTTGATAAAATTAATTAAATAATTTTTTATCTAAAGAAAAGAATCCTTTGTTTTGAATAGCAAAGGTAAAGCAGTGATTTCTAATCTTTCTTCAGAAGATTTAATCTAATTCTAATTCTTCCATCGATGAAAATATTGTTTTACTTGAAAAAATTTTTTGACAAAATTTATTTACAAAAACCTAGGATTAAACAATTTTCTTCAAAAAACCTAATCTCATGAGGGTTACAAAAAATTGCTACTCCTCTTGATATTTCTAACAGGTTTACTACTCTTAGTAGTATTCCTACTGTTAAGCATGCTTCGTTTTCATATGCTCTCAGTACTCCATATGATTTTTATGCTAAACCTATTACTACTACTAAATCCCAAATCTTTAATCCTGCTTCAAAAACTAAATATGTTAAGAAACTCTATGCCCAAAGTCTGTTTTACATTAAACACAATAGGTTCATGTACATTGATCCCTTCAAAACTGTTTCTGATTATTTTTCTCCTAATTTTCACTAAATTCCTAAAAATCCTACCAAAATCCCTTAAAAAATGTTTCTAATTATTTTCCTCCTGGTTTTCACTAGATTCCTAAAAATCCTACAAAAAAAAATCCAATATTATAATGTTATTCTTCTACAAACAAAATCCCTAATAATCAAACCCATTTATGATAAGATTGATAAGACCAAATTGATCTACCATAGTACTTATATATTAAATCTAGTTACTAAAGAAGAATGGGAAACCCATCCCTATACTTCCAAAAAACATCCTAACTCTGGTGTTGCTAACAGATATTTTGATAACAATGATGTTTGGTTCAAATTCATGTTATTTCAAACCCTATACATGACACATTCTTGGTTCCTTAATTTTTATAAGAAATTTAAATTTGATTTTCCCATTTGCTTTTTGAGATGGTGATATCAATTTGTCCCTATTTCGGAAGTCTTTCCTGATCAATTTCAACTTGTTGTTAAGTGTTTTACTAATATTTTCAAAACGGATCGACACGGACAGAAGTTTCCATAATTTTTTCATTTTTGCAAGAAATACAAAGTTCCTTGGATACTAAAATGGAGTTACAATAGGAACATTGATTTAGTAATCCGCAATTGGTTTGTCAAATGGTGGGACAGATTACCCCACACACAAGATGTTATTGATAATGTTGCAAGAGGCTATTCTTAAACTTCTCCAAATCTGAAAAGCATTGAAGAATTTTTCGTTGTTAAACAACTGACTTTGCCTGAATATCAAATTACTCAGGCCACTACTTCTGGTAATGTGCTAAACAAATTTCTCAACCTACTACTTCTACTAATCTGATAAATCCAAGAAATTATTCTGAATCTAAGAAGAAATCTCCTCTCCAATGGTTGAAGAAAAAAGACTTGATTTATCTGTTGAAGAAGTCCTTATAAGACGATGATAATCCTGATACTGAGTCTGAAGCATCCTCTGAAGCTTGTGTTAGTGATCCCTACAATAATGTGTTTAGACATGATTCAGAAGACACCCCAAGATTATCTAATGATTAATCCGTCGGTACAAAAGCACAAATTTTGCTCTCCCTCAATTGTCACTAATTTGCCTGCTAATTTCTACTGAATTGCCAAAAGCACCAAAGACTACCGTTGCTGAAAATGCTGTTGATTTGTGTACTGCTTTTGTTGACAAGATTCCAATTACTTTACTTCAAAGTTAAGTTTACTTCCTAGTTAAGTCAAGTACTGTTATTTCATGGCAGTTTATGTATTGCTTACAAATAATTATAAAAACTCTTCTCTTATCTATAAAAGGGGAGCCTAGTTTCAGAAAGGAGTATCTCTAACGCCTTAGAGCCTATCCTAATAATTCAATCTCTCCTCCTTATTGCTTCTTATTACCTTATAACCCTACTTCTCCACAGCTACTCTAATAATATTTTATAAGTTGTTTTATTTTGAATAAACAACTAATAATTTTTTGTATTTATCTTGCAAATACTTACTTACAACTTGCACTCCAGTTATCTGGTCCCAGCATTGATTTATTTTACATTCATACTTACTCTGTGCTTCCCCTTTTGGTAATATATATATATGTATGTATGTATTTATATATGTATGTGGAGGTAAATGCTTTAGCTAAGAACATTGGTATTGAATTATGCAAATGCAAATAAAATGGATAATTTAGTTAATAAAAGATCAAAATGGCTTGCATTGAATTATGCAAATGTAAACTAAAATGATTTTCAGCTATAGTAAATCAACTCTTGTGGTTATATGTAGCTCAACCAAATCTATTAAACAATTATTTATTTCGTCTAAACACTCTCTTTCTTCCCTCGATTTTTCTCTTTATTCTACCAACTCTTTTTCTTCCCTTGGTTTCTTCCTCCCGCCAACAAGTTCTCTCCCTTTCACCCCTATGCCCTTTCTCTCATTCTAGGGATTCATTTTGTGTCTTTTATCTCCAGTCATTTTTGTGCATTTCTCGCCAAGGTTACTCTCTCTCTCTCTCTCTCTCTCTCTCTCTCTCTCTCTCTGTGTGAGCTTAGATTTGTTTTTCAAACTTTCACTTTCAGTTCATATTTATCTCATGTTGTGTAGTTCTTTTTTTCTTAGATGTTTATTGTTTGGCTGATCAGTCGCTTCTGATATGTGGGTTTTATCACATCACTTAAACATTGTTGTTTTAACTTTTGGAACTCGGTATCGTCTGTTTCCTCTTCTCCTAAATGATGGAGGGAGTAAAATGGTGTTTCCGTTCAGCTTATAAACTCTAGAAGGACTACGAATTATTTGTTCTAGCCAAAATTTTTTGTTGTGTTTCTTTCTGCTACGACACAGGTATGAGATTACATTAGTTAGGCAAACTATAAACTTTTAAAAGTTAGATTGACTTTTGTGGTAGGGGGTTTTTGGGAGGAGATTGCTTGACCGGATCATGAATATGAACACAAAGAGAGCAGGGAAGAGGCCTGGCTCTCGAGTCACTCCGACTCTCCCTCTCTATCATTTGGTTTCTTTTCGAATTTCTAAGATGGCGAAGCGTTTGATCCCATTACTGAATCGCGTTTTGGTTGAGAGATTCGTCTCCCCGTCTAAGACCCATGCCGACATTTTGCTTCCCGAGAAAGCTACCAAGCTTAACTCTAGAAAAGTTGTGGCGGGGGGTGCTGGGACTCGTGATAAAGTGGGGAAATTGATACATGTCAATGTAAAAGAAAGAGATACTGTCCTCTTGCCTGAATATGGAGGAACTCAAGTGAAGCTTGGTGACAAAGAGTATCATCTATAGCGGGATGATGATATATTGGGAACGATGCATGATTGAAGGGTAACATGGACTGTGATACTTTGAAATAGTTCAGGAGACATCGTAGTAGATCCCAGTCATTTGCTGGCAAGTAGTAGCTCTACCAACCACAAAAAGAAAAAAAAAATGTAGTTCTACGATTCTACCTTGTGTTGCAATTGAGCAGGTCCATTCTGTTTTGGGCTTTTTCATTAGATGAAAGTAACTTGTACTTTTATGTTATCTTAGAAATGATATCCATGAAAATAAATGAACACAGAGAGCCGAATTTCTTGTCGAACTTATGGTTCTATCAGATTTATGGTGGTTAGTTTCAAGTCTAGGTTCCATGTCTTCCATTGCCATTTCTTATGGTGAAAAATGTCTTATTTTATGTGGTTTAAAATCAGATGGGTCGCATCTTATAACATGTTACAGATCAAACACCGCTATAATCTTGTGTTCTATTTGAGACCCAAACTTGCCAAGTGGTTACTACTAATAATAATATTTCTTTTTGTAACTAATGAATTGACTGCAAACCAAACATATGAAAAGAATGCAATCAAGCTAGCAGTTTCCATCACTTCCAGGCAAACTGTAACACCCCCTTTCCGTAGATTAGAGATGTCACGTGTTTTTCATAAAAAGAAAACCCAGCAAGAGATCTCATATTAAATAAAAACAATTTAGGATTTATTTCATAAAACTTTGTCTGAAAACATTGCCTTCAAAAACTTAAACGAATAAACTGAATAAAAGCCATGTCATGAAAGCACTAAAATAAATTTATTTCTAGAAGGTCTAAACTAAAATAACATGCTCCTTCTACTCCTGGCCTGCCTGCTCGTAATCATCATCTTCACCTGGGTGGTTAAAAACATGAAAACAAACTAAAATGAGTCGATGACTCAGTAAGAAATCCATCACAACGTAAACGTAATAAACATAAAATTTTCATAAGAACTTTCATGCTGAGAACTTAAAATTCATGACTGCTCATGCTGATGTTTATGCTATGCATGACTGATTCATCTGAATTAACTGATTGATCTGACTTAACTGACTGTTCTGATTTAACTGACTGAACTGACTGGCCAACACACTTAACCCTGTGTGCGAGGTTGTGCACCGGCCCCACGTCCCGTGGCCACGAGGGGAGCCGCTGATAGTATTCTAGCATACTATGGTGGACCACGACTGAGTTCGTGGCTTGCACACCACCCTGAACTGAACTGCATTGGTACCATGCATCTGAATGACCATCTTATTAACTGATCTGAACTTATCTTACACTTGAACTTAAGATAGCTTATGTTTCTTATACACATAAGATGCATGACATAATACATATATAATTATAATTTCTGAATCTAAACATTTTGCGGAATGACATGATCGTGTGCTATGCTAGATGACATGCTTGCACATGACATGAGTGATACATAAAAATGGCTGACAATAAACTGGCTTGAATAATACATACATATAGGCTAATTGTGATGATCCTAATTTATGATCAAATTACTTACATTGCTGCGCTTCTTCTTGAATTTCACTTCGTAGCTCGCCACCTAAACGCAGTATTTTAAACGTCACTAAATCTGTCTAGAATAACATGTACTAATTTCCTACTTAATTAAATTCATAGTCTAGAAATTATTCAAATAAACCTCTTGCTTAACACCATAAAATCAATAAATTCTTATATCTTTAAAATACTAATAACATATTATAACTTAGTAGAATACTTGAGCTATTCTAAATAAGTCATAAACTTAAATTCTTAAAATAGTTTCCTTTCTTAACATAATTATTCAATCTTATAAGAAATATAATAATTATCAATATTATTTAAATACTCTTAACATATTTCTTTATTTCTATTTAAATTATAACATAATAATTTTATTAAATTCTATTATATAGGCAAAGTAATATTAACTAAAATATTAGGCTCAAAATTAGACTTGAACATATATTTCACAATCTTTAAACACTTCTTTATAATAAAAGAGTCTTTAACTAATATATATATAAATATGAATACATATATACATATATATTTAAGTAACAACTCACATTTAAAGTATTAAGCCCAACACAACATCAAATAAAATGATGTAATAATATCCATAAATAACATAGACTTAAATGTAAGTTTATAAAATATAATTATACATAAAATACTCCTTCAAGTTCAAGATACTGATTTAGAAAAGACATATATGTAATTTAAAACAATCCTCTAAGATACTAGATAAAAAGGGCATAAAGGTAATCTTATTATTATAGTATGTAGTAAATTATAAACCTAAAAACACAACTTCATATTATTAAGAGAAACAAAGGGCTCGGGAGAGAGGGAGAAACGTGTGAAGCAGGGGCTCACCATGGAAGAGAAGCTGATGTGCGGCGGCTATGGGTGGCTGGCGGTCGTGCTGGTCGGCGGTTTCTGGCACCGTGGTGGTGCTCCGACGTCCTGGAGTGATCGGCGGTGGCTGAGCCGAGAACAGGCTTACGGTGGGGGAAGAAACCTTCCTCTGTTTTGGTGCAGTAAAACAGAGTATTACGGTGTGGTTTTTAACGGCTGGGCGACGGTGGTGAAAGAGTGTTGACGGTTTCAACAAGGTGGTGGTCGTGGCTTGTTGGGCGGCTATTCTGGTGGCTCAAGACTGGAGAGCTTGGTGCTGGTTGGAGAGACCTAAAGCTTGAGAAAGGGAGAGAGCCGAGATGAACGAGAGAGGTGAAGGTGGCGGACGGCAGCGACTTATCGGAACGAAGTGGGCTCGATGGGCAGAGACTTTCGGCGGTTTCTGCTGCCGTTTCCGGCGAGGTGGCTGACTTGGTTGAGGGAGGTGGGTTCTCGGTTTGCTACGGCTTGCTTCGGTTGGTGCGTTTCACAGAGTGGTGAAAACCGAGCAGGTTTCGGTTGTTTTTCCTGGACGTGGCCTGGAGACTGTGCATGAAGTGGAGGGCAGCGTGCATGGTGCAAAACATAGCTGCGTCCGAGCGAGAGGAAGGGTCGTGGGTCTTATTTCCATGGTAGTTCACGACAGGGGCAACGGCTGCTAGTGCAAAACCATGGAGCTGCTGCGGCAACCCTAGCTCTAGGTTGAAGATATTTCGTCTATCACGTAAGAGTTCTATTTATATAGGGACGGTTGCCGTGAATATAAAAGGTGCAAGAACTGTGAAGTTTAACGAGTGATAAGCGGTTCCAACAACATAAAAACAGAACCCTAAAGCTGAGGGGAAGAGAGCCGTACGTGCATGCGCATGTGCATGTGAAACCGTGATTAAGATTAGGAATCTTAATCTTGATAGAACTCTAATTTAATAATCCTATAAAATCTGATAATAATAATAATAATAATAATAATAAAACTTATCTTATAGTCTAAACTTAGGATCGGGTTGTTACACAAACACTCTTTCTTATTCCATAGCTGGTAAAGTGCTAAACCAAATGATAATGATGGTTTGTAAAAGATTGTAGGAGTGCTAAATATAGATTTCAAACGACCTGTCGCTTCTATACAAAATATGATGGCATTCCAACTTATTATAGCTAGTATAAGTAATCTATTGCTATATTCCAATTTTCTTTGGTTCATCATGTAATTCATTTTTTAAGTGATGGCTAGTTTAACTAACTTGGGTTATTATGTATAGAAACCTGATTCTTGGAGGCTTGCTTGTCAAACTATTGTTGGAAATAAGGAAAATTCTGGCAAGGTACTCTTTGAAACAATTTATTCTTCATTAGTTCTAATATCCATGCTTTAAGTGTGTTAAAATGTTACATATATGATACCGAAAGTATACAAGTTTTAGTGAGATTATTTACTTCCGTAGTTACGGCCTTAAAAGAGGTATAATGTCAACTCTGTCTTTAATGCAAAATGATATATGGAAATCCAAACTGATTTTGATTAAAAGGTATAGAATCCAGTACTCATGTTGCATTGATAAGAGGCTTGTACATCTACCATATATAGCTCTCAACTTTGAAAATCCTTAGTAGGTCTAAATGATATTTTACCTTGGGAGATCACATCCAAAGTATTCTTCTAGCTTTGTATGCATGTTGTTGTGAAATGTGTAGTGATGCTTGATTTTTTATGAGAAATGTTACTATCTCATTTAATGACTTGTTGAACACTCATTTCATTATGTATTGTCTCGTTTAATTATGATAAACTTTAAATTATTCAAGGATGTAGCCTTCATTTGATGCGGATCCCTTATTCACTAGTCTCTTGCAAAGTGGTGGACAAGGGAAAGGCAACACCCCCTTCAATAACATACATGATAATGTGGTGGTCCAACCATTACAAGCTAAAGGTGAACGAAGGCCACCTATTAAAAAATCTCAACGAGGTGTGTCTTTCACCACTGAAGACGATAATCTCCTTGTTTCAGCTTGACTAAACATTAGCGTTGATGCAATTTGAGGGACTGACCAAAAATCCACACAAATGTGGGAAAGAATTTATGAATACTATCATGAGTATAAAAAACCAAACAATCCTAAATGTTCGATTGCGTCATTGACCAATCGATGGCAATCGATCCAAAAATGCACAAACAAGTTTTGTGCTGTTGTAGCATAAGTAGAGTCTTTGCATCCAAGTGGTACCACGAAGGTCGATAAGGTATTAATTTTGTTTTTCCTTTAGTTTTTTTTATATGCTTGCGCTTATTTACATACTAATTTTATCACTTTGTTCATTTAAGATTGAGATGCAAAAATATGTACAAAGAAAGTGATAAGGCAAACTTTACCATGGAGCATTGACACCAACCAAAATGGCAACAATATCAGTCAACATTGTTAACAAGGAGGAAACCACATGGAAGACGTCTGGCTAGTGCTAGCTTAACTCCAGACGGAGACAATATTTTGGATGACAACGTGGAGGTCATCCTTGAGAGACCTTCAGGCAAGAATGCTGAGAAAGACAAGGAAAGAAAGAGGAAATCTAGAGATGATGTAGATGCTGATTTTACCCATGCCTTAGCTCGCATGTCTGCTGACAGAAATACATCCATGATGGAGAGAAGAGAATTTAACAGCAAGCCGTGATAGAGACAAACATCTTGCACTTGAGAAGAAGAAGTTTGAAGCTAAAATAATGAAACTAGATCTTGATGGGATGAAACCAAAACAGCAACTTTATTTCCAACGTCTTCAGGATGAAATTTTCGATAGTTTAATGAGTAAATCTACAATCACCATCCACACCTTTTGGAGGTGTGTAAGTATTTGTCTAGCCCATTTTAACATTGTAATTAACAGTAGTATATGTTTAACGTATACTTTGTCTGATTTTAGTGGCTGTCAAGCCATATGTAATGGAAATACATGTGGCTGGGTAGCAACTTTGTAATTGGGCATTGTCTTTATTTTTTGTGATGGACAGTAACATTAGTGATGTGCTGACTTTTGGAGGTGTATATTTTTGTGATGAGATGAAATGTGTTTAACATTAGCGATGACTTGTGTTTTTCTCAATGGTTTTTTTTAGATGAAAATGTAATAGACAAGTATTTTTTTCAATGGTGTTCTATGAAATATTTATGTATTTGCTGTACTCCAGGACCCATCTACATCTTTATCCAAGTCTCATATTGTATAATATTAATATTTCCATGTACCTCTTAATTTAGAAAAAAAAAATTAATAGAACAAAAAAAATTGAAAAAAATATATTATTAAATTTATAATATTTTATTATTATTTTGACTAATATATGAATAATCCAATGTGGGAATAAGTTTCAAGTAGAATAGCCATATGTAAAATCATGTCATTTATGCAAATGCTCTAACAACTTTGCAACATGTGGATTATTAGTTAGGCAATACAAATTACAAAGTGCTTCATCACTCTCTCTTAACTCCCAAGGCGTATGGTTGGACATTCACACCATCGACAGAGCAAGTATTCCAAGTTTTCGTTATTAAATTTCTTAGATTAACCATTGTTTTCTGTTTCTCTTTAGTTGACAAGCCACTTTCCTTCTACTGTATATTTAGTGTTCTTTGATGTAGTAATCTTAACTTATGTTACTAGTATAGGTTTTTCGTGAACTTTATTTTCTAACACAACTTGGGTTTGAGATTTTCTGCATGATACATGGCTATTTGGTCATACCCATTTTTGTTAAAACATATATTGGAGTGTGTCTAGACTCCAGAGTCAACACTTGAGTTCTTGCAAATGTATTTTCAATTTAATTTTTAGTAAATAATCAGACTAACTATAGCATAATAGACAAAGTCTAATTTTAATTATTGACATCTATCCTTCGTTAAAAAGGCATGTGCTTGTCACATGCTTAATAAACATATATCAAGATTTTAAATGGGTTGGAAAACTATTTCCATGTATATTATTCGTATTCGCCAAGGCCCTTGTAACCACGACATAGAGGGCCACAACTGCTTTCTTAGACCTTCTATCAAACATGACACGGGCGTAGCCACAAGAGGGCTAAGAAAATAATTGAGGACTAGTTAAATGCAAGCACTAGCTAGGTACTGATGACATTAAGCACTCCCTCACTGAATTGGGTAGCCTCTTTGAAGAAGTTCAACTGTGCAGCAATGGAGTTTCCCATTGTTGGGGGGTAAAATGAACACGTGCACAGCACACCGAAGACCCATAAAAGATTGAAACCTACCTACTATGTCAGAACAGATGGGAGGAAGAGAGAATCTACAAAGGAGTTGATCAACCAATAAAGCTGGAGGAGAGATGGTATAACGTAGGAGGGATAAGACATAAACTAATGAAGAGGGGGGAGAGGCATTGACTTCATTTGGAGATCTGGAAGGAAGGGAAGAACAGAGAGCTCCAGACTCTATGGAAGCAATTGTAGAGAGCTCCAGATTCCATGGGAGTAATTGTAGAGATATTGAGAGAGAGCTTATAGTGGCTTTTACACTCCAAACTCGTGGCCACAGACGTTAGTGCCGAACCACATAAATATTGGTCTTCTTTATTTCCTGCAATTAATTATCCAGCAAACTAAGGATGAACACCTTAAACACACTACCACCATGAACAACCATGTGAGAGGAGAGGGTCATTCATATTTGTTGAGGCCAGAAAATGCATCAACACCCACCATGCAGTAGTGTTAGTAAAAGAAGGCACTCAAAAGAAAAGATGAAAGAATTACATTCCACGAATTATAGGAAATGTAAGAAATACATCTACTTCATACATACAAGCTTAAAATTACAATATAGAACATAATACCAACCTATATTTTTGAATGAACACGTCATGAATGTACAAATACCGATACCATATGCATATATGATTCATCTCTGAAGCAATAGGGCAGCTCCAACCAAGCCCAACCATAACGTCAAAGCTACCCAGAGAGCTCTACTGTTCTCAACTCCACTAGGAGGCCGCCATACCAGAAAGTCACCAAGATAGTCTTTGGATGATGGAAGCTGATTGGTTGTTGACCAACTTCTCCTTTCATCCTTGTCCTTGTATTTATCACTCCATGTTCCAGCATAGCTGCAATAATCACGTGCAAATAACACATCCAATTACTTTCTATTATTACTCAAAATGTCGCACAAATTAGAGTCTGAAACATGAACAGGCAGTAAATGCAAATTCAACATCCAGAAGAAAAGGCAAGAGTCAAGACCAGGGTCCTGGATGGCATCAATCAAGGCCAAAGTCGTGAATCTATGAGCAAGAAAAATCAGTGATGAAAATATTTGCTGAAGGTTGAATACATTCACAGATGCCATTTCAAAACTACATTCTGTAGCTCATTAAAGAAGCCAACGCTATTTTGCTTTTGATGCCAGTAAATGGCCCATTGAGGATGAGGACATCAAATTCAGTTATAATCACATGGATTAGCATTAGATTTTGAACTTTTGGAGATCCATTAAAAAAATAATTGTGCACCAGAATATTAAGGCAATAGCTAAGTAAAATTAGGTTACACTTAGATGAGTTGATATTGTTCTAGGAGCCCCTCATGGTCCTTAAATACGTTGCAAAGAAAATAACCTCCAGCATCTTCAACATGTTTAGTGAGACTTGGATGACATTAGCAAGGTTAAAATAAATAGATTTCTACCAATCTCAATAGGGCTCTTGAAACACTGACTGCATTTGTATAAGGACCAAAAGACAGAACCTTTAGTCAGCAGATTAGGCACCATCATAGGCCAATGAAGAAGGAAATACATCAACATCATACCAGCAATGATGTAATAGGGTCCTATGAAATAGAGACTTGAAAATTTTCAGTTCACTAGGATAGGTTTGGATAGTGAGATGATAATTTTTAGTTTTAAATGAAAGTTTCAAATATTATTTTTTAATATTATTATTATTTTGAGATTTGAGAAAGTTGAATTGGGATTTGAAAAAGTTGAATTGTTTATTATATTTTATATGAGAATTTGAAAAAATTGTAATGATAGATGAGATGGGAATTTTGTATCTCATCTTATCTTCCAAACCTATCTTAAATCTTTAAAGTCCAAAGAGCACAGACTAGCAGGGGAGTCTCTCTCCATGACCTTTCACCACAAAAAGCTTCATTTTCAATGCCCGGCATCCATGCAATGCCATCTTTTTTATCTCATTCTATACTGATGACTGAACACCAACCCAATCTCGACGGAAAAAAATAAACACAAAACTACATAAAAAAAAAAAAAAAA